>CATOAT010000101.1:0-62966 GCA_951394125.1 Epistrophe eligans | reverse complement strand
CAAAATTTTGGGGTCAAAATTTTGGGGTGAAAATTTTGAAGTGAAAATTTTGGGATAAAAATTTTGGGGTGAAAATTTTGGGGTGAAAATTTTGGGATCAAAATTTTGGGTGAAAATTTTGGGATCAAAATTTTGGGGTGAAAATTTTGGGATCAAAATTTTGGGGTGAAAATTTTGGGATCAAAATTTTGGGGTGAAAATTTTGAAGTGAAAATTTTGGGGTCAAAATTTTGGGATCAAAATTTTGGGGTCAAAATTTTGGGGTCAAAATTTTGGGGTGAAAATTTTGGGGATCAAAATTTTGGGGTGAAAATTTTGGGATCAAAATTTTGGGGTGAAAATTTTGAAGTGAAAATTTTGGGGTCAAAATTTTGGGTTGAAAATTTTGGGGTGAAAATTTTGGGATCAAAATTTTCGGGTGAAAATTTTGAAGTGAAAATTTTGGGGTGAAAATTTTGGGGTGAAAATTTTGGGATCAAAATTTTGGGGTGAAAATTTTGAAGTGAAAATTTTGGGGTCAAAATTTTGGGGTGAAAATTTTGGGGTGAAAATTTTGGGATCAAAATTTTGGGGTGAAAATTTTGAAGTGAAAATTTTGGGGTCAAAATTTTGGGGTGAAAATTTTGGGATCAAAATTTTGGGGTCAAAATTTTGGGGTCAAAATTTTGGGATCAAAATTTTGGGGTGAAAATTTTGGGGTGAAAATTTTGGGATCAAAATTTTGGGGTGAAAATTTTGGGATCAAAATTTTGGGGTCAAAATTTTGGGGTGAAAATTTTGAAGTGAAAATTTTGGGGTCAAAATTTTGGGGTGAAAATTTTGGGGTGAAAATTTAGGGATCAAAATTTTGGGGTGAAAATTTTGAAGTGAAAATTTTGGGGTCAAAATTTTGGGGTGAAAATTTTGGGGTGAAAATTTTGGGATCAAAATTTTGGGGTCAAAATTTTGGGGACAAAATTTTGTGGTCAAAATTTTGGGGTGAAAATTTTGGCATCAAAATTTTGGGGTCAAAATTTTGGGGTGAAAATTTTGAAGTGAAAATTTTGGGATCAAAATTTTGGGATCAAAATTTTAGGATCAAAATTTTGGGATCAAAATTTTGGGGTCAAAATTTTGGGGTCAAAATTTTGGGGTGAAATGAAAATTTTGGGATCAAAATTTTGGGGTGAAAATTTTGGGGTGAAAATTTTGGGATCAAAATTTTGGGGTCAAAATTTTGGGGTCAAAATTTTGGGGTGAAAATTTCGAAGTGAAAATTTTGGGATCAAAATTTTGGGGTGAAAATTTTGGGGTGAAAATTTTGGGATCAAAATTTTGGGGTGAAAATTTTGGGGTGAAAATTTTGGGGTGAAAATTTTGAAATGAAAATTTTGGGGTCAAAATTTTGAAGTGAAAATTTTGGGATCAAAATTTTAGGGTGAAAATTTTGGGGTGAAAATTTTGGGGTGAAAATTTTGGGATCAAAATTTTGGGGTCAAAATTTTGGGGACAAAATTTTGTGGTCAAAATTTTGGGGTGAAAATTTTGGGATCAAAATTTTGGGGTGAAAATTTTGGGGTGAAAATTTTGGGATCAAAATTTTGGGGTCAAAATTTTGGGATCAAAATTTTGGGGTCAAAATTTTGGGGTGAAAATTTTGGGGTGAAAATTTTAGGGTGAAAATTTTGGGGTGAAAATTTTGGGATCAAAATTTTGGGGTCAAAATTTTGGGGTGAAAATTTTGGGGTGAAAATTTTGGGGTGAAAATTTTGGGGTGAAAATTTTGAAGTGAAAATTTTGGGGTCAAAATTTTGGGGTGAAAATTTTGGGATCAAAATTTTGGGGTGAAAATTTTGGGATCAAAATTTTGGGGTGAAAATTTTGGGATCAAAATTTTGGGGTGAAAATTTTGGGATCAAAATTTTGGGGTGAAAATTTTGGGGTGAAAATTTTGGGGTCAAAATTTTGGGGTGAAAATTTTGGGGTGAAAATTTTGGGATCAAAATTTTGGGGTGAAAATTTTGAAGTGAAAATTTTGGGGTGAAAATTTTGGGGTGAAAATTTTGGGATCAAAATTTTGGGGTGAAAATTTTGGGATCAAAATTTTGGGGTGAAAATTTTGGGGTGAAAATTTTGGGGTCAAAATTTTGGGGTGAAAATTTTGGGGTGAAAATTTTGGGATCAAAATTTTGGGGTGAAAATTTTGAAGTGAAAATTTTGGGGTCAAAATTTTGGGGTGAAAATTTTGGGGTGAAAATTTTGGGATCAAAATTTTGGGGTGAAAATTTTGAAGTGAAAATTTTGGGGTCAAAATTTTGGGGTGAAAATTTTGGGGTGAAAATTTTGGGGTGAAAATTTTGGGATCAAAATTTTGGGGTGAAAATTTTGGGGTGAAAATTTTGGTGTCAAAATTTTGGGGTGAAAAATTTGGGGTGAAAATTTTGGGATCAAAATTTTGGGGTGAAAATTTTGGGATCAAAATTTTGGGGTGAAAATTTTGGGGTGAAAATTTTGGGGTCAAAATTTTGGGGTGAAAATGTTGAAGTGAAAATTTTGGGGTCAAAATTTTGGGGTGAAAATTTTGAAGTGAAAATTTTGGGGTCAAAATTTTGGGGTGAAAATTTTGGGATCAAAATTTTGGGGTCAAAATTTTGTGGTCAAAATTTTGGGGTCAAAATTTTGGGGTGAAAATTTTGAAGTGAAAATTTTGGGGTGAAAATTTTGGGGTGAAAATTTTGGGATCAAAATTTTGGGGTGAAAATTTTGGGATCAAAATTTTGGGGTGAAAATTTTGGGATCAAAATTTTGGGGTGAAAATTTTGAAGTGAAAATTTTGGGGTGAAAATTTTGGGATCAAAATTTTGGGGTCAAAATTTTGGGGTCAAAATTTTGGGGTGAAAATTTTGGGATCAAAATTTTGGGGTGAAAATTTTGGGATCAAAATTTTGGGGTGAAAATTTTGAAGTGAAAATTTTGGGGTGAAAATTTTGGGATCAAAATTTTGGGGTGAAAATTTTGGGGTGAAAATTTTGGGATCAAAATTTTGGGGTGAAAATTTTGAAGTGAAAATTTTGGGGTCAAAATTTTGGGTTGAAAATTTTGGGGTGAAAATTTTGGGATCAAAATTTTGGGGTGAAAATTTTGAAGTGAAAATTTTGGGGTGAAAATTTTGGGGTGAAAATTTTGGGATCAAAATTTTGGGGTGAAAATTTTGAAGTGAAAATTTTGGGGTCAAAATTTTGGGGTGAAAATTTTGGGGTGAAAATTTTGGGATCAAAATTTTGGGGTGAAAATTTTGAAGTGAAAATTTTGGGGTCAAAATTTTGGGCTGAAAATTTTGGGATCAAAATTTTGGGGTCAAAATTTTGGGGTCAAAATTTTGGGATCAAAATTTTGGGGTGAAAATTTTGGGGTGAAAATTTTGGGATCAAAATTTTGGGGTGAAAATTTTGGGATCAAAATTTTGGGGTCAAAATTTTGGGGTGAAAATTTTGGGGTGAAAATTTTGGGGTCAAAATTTTGGGGTGAAAATTTTGAAGTGAAAATTTTGGGGTCAAAATTTTGGGGTGAAAATTTTGGGATCAAAATTTTGGGGTCAAAATTTTGGGATCAAAATTTTGGGGTCAAAATTTTGGGGTGAAAATTTTGGGGTGAAAATTTTGGGGTGAAAATTTTGGGGTGAAAATTTTGGGATCAAAATTTTGGGGTCAAAATTTTGGGGTGAAAATTTTGGGGTCAAAATTTTGGGGTGAAAATTTTGAAGTGAAAATTTTGGGGTCAAAATTTTGGGGTGAAAATTTTGGGATCAAAATTTTGGGGTGAAAATTTTGGGATCAAAATTTTGGGGTGAAAATTTTGGGATCAAAATTTTGGGGTGAAAATTTTGGGATCAAAATTTTGGGGTGAAAATTTTGGGGTGAAAATTTTGGGGTCAAAATTTTGGGGTGAAAATTTTGGGGTGAAAATTTTGGGATCAAAATTTTGGGGTGAAAATTTTGAAGTGAAAATTTTGGGGTGAAAATTTTGGGGTGAAAATTTTGGGATCAAAATTTTGGGGTGAAAATTTTGGGATCAAAATTTTGGGGTGAAAATTTTGGGGTGAAAATTTTGGGGTCAAAATTTTGGGGTGAAAATTTTGGGGTGAAAATTTTGGGATCAAAATTTTGGGGTGAAAAGTTTGGGGTGAAAATTTTGGGATCAAAATTTTGGGGTCAAAATTTTGGGGTCAAAATTTTGGGGTGAAAATTTTGGGATCAAAATTTTGGGGTAAAAATTTTGGGGTGAAAATTTTGGGGTGAAAATTTTGGGATCAAAATTTTGGGGTGAAAATTTTGGGGTGAAAATTTTGGGGTGAAAATTTTGGGGTGAAAATTTTGAAGTGAAAATTTTGGGGTGAAAATTTTGGGGTGAAAATTTTGGGATCAAAATTTTGGGGTGAAAATTTTGGGGTGAAAATTTTGGGGTGAAAATTTTGAAATGAAAATTTTGGGGTCAAAATTTTGGGGTGAAAATTTTGGGATCAAAATTTTAGGGTGAAAATTTTGGGGTGAAAATTTTGGGGTGAAAATTTTGGGATCAAAATTTTGGGGTCAAAATTTTGGGGTCAAAATTTTGGAGTGAAAATTTTGGGATCAAAATTTTGGGGTGAAAATTTTGAAGTAAAAATTTTTGATCAAAATTTTGGGGTGAAAATTTTGGGATTAAAATTTTGGGATCAAAATTTTGGGGTCAAAATTTTGGGGTGAAAATTTTGAAGTGAAAATTTTGGGATCAAAATTTTGGGATCAAAATTTTAGGATCAAAATTTTGGGATCAAAATTTTGGGGTGAAAATTTTGGGATCAAAATTTTGGGGTCAAAATTTTGGGGTCAAAATTTTGGGGTGAAAATTTTGGGATCAAAATTTTGGGGTCAAAATTTTGGGGTCAAAATTTTGGGGTGAAAATTTCGAAGTGAAAATTTTGGGATCAAAATTTTGGGGTGAAAATTTTGGGGTGAAAATTTTGGGATCAAAATTTTGGGGTGAAAATTTTGGGGTGAAAATTTTGGGGTGAAAATTTTGAAATGAAAATTTTGGGGTCAAAATTTTGAAGTGAAAATTTTGGGATCAAAATTTTAGGGTGAAAATTTTGGGGTGAAAATTTTGGGGTGAAAATTTTGGGATCAAAATTTTGGGGTCAAAATTTTGGGGACAAAATTTTGTGGTCAAAATTTTGGGGTGAAAATTTTGGGATCAAAATTTTGGGGTGAAAATTTTGGGGTGAAAATTTTGGGATCAAAATTTTGGGGTCAAAATTTTGGGATCAAAATTTTGGGGTCAAAATTTTGGGGTGAAAATTTTGGGGTGAAAATTTTAGGGTGAAAATTTTGGGGTGAAAATTTTGGGATCAAAATTTTGGGGTCAAAATTTTGGGGTGAAAATTTTGGGGTGAAAATTTTGGGGTGAAAATTTTGGGGTGAAAATTTTGAAGTGAAAATTTTGGGGTCAAAATTTTGGGGTGAAAATTTTGGGATCAAAATTTTGGGGTGAAAATTTTGGGATCAAAATTTTGGGGTGAAAATTTTGGGATCAAAATTTTGGGGTGAAAATTTTGGGATCAAAATTTTGGGGTGAAAATTTTGGGGTGAAAATTTTGGGGTCAAAATTTTGGGGTGAAAATTTTGGGGTGAAAATTTTGGGATCAAAATTTTGGGGTGAAAATTTTGAAGTGAAAATTTTGGGGTGAAAATTTTGGGGTGAAAATTTTGGGATCAAAATTTTGGGGTGAAAATTTTGGGATCAAAATTTTGGGGTGAAAATTTTGGGGTGAAAATTTTGGGGTCAAAATTTTGGGGTGAAAATTTTGGGGTGAAAATTTTGGGATCAAAATTTTGGGGTGAAAATTTTGAAGTGAAAATTTTGGGGTCAAAATTTTGGGGTGAAAATTTTGGGGTGAAAATTTTGGGATCAAAATTTTGGGGTGAAAATTTTGAAGTGAAAATTTTGGGGTCAAAATTTTGGGGTGAAAATTTTGGGGTGAAAATTTTGGGGTGAAAATTTTGGGATCAAAATTTTGGGGTGAAAATTTTGGGGTGAAAATTTTGGTGTCAAAATTTTGGGGTGAAAAATTTGGGGTGAAAATTTTGGGATCAAAATTTTGGGGTGAAAATTTTGGGATCAAAATTTTGGGGTGAAAATTTTGGGGTGAAAATTTTGGGGTCAAAATTTTGGGGTGAAAATTTTGAAGTGAAAATTTTGGGGTCAAAATTTTGGGGTGAAAATTTTGAAGTGAAAATTTTGGGGTCAAAATTTTGGGGTGAAAATTTTGGGATCAAAATTTTGGGGTCAAAATTTTGTGGTCAAAATTTTGGGGTCAAAATTTTGGGGTGAAAATTTTGAAGTGAAAATTTTGGGGTGAAAATTTTGGGGTGAAAATTTTGGGATCAAAATTTTGGGGTGAAAATTTTGGGATCAAAATTTTGGGGTGAAAATTTTGGGATCAAAATTTTGGGGTGAAAATTTTGAAGTGAAAATTTTGGGGTCAAAATTTTGGGGTGAAAATTTTGAAATGAAAATTTTGGGGTCAAAATTTTGGGGTGAAAATTTTGGGATCAAAATTTTAGGGTGAAAATTTTGGGGTGAAAATTTTGGGGTGAAAATTTTGGGATCAAAATTTTGGGGTCAAAATTTTGGGGTCAAAATTTTGGGGTGAAATGAAAATTTTGGGGTCAAAATTTTGGGGTGAAAATTTTGGGGTGAAAATTTTGAAGTGAAAATTTTGGGATCAAAATTTTGGGGTGAAAATTTTGGGGTGAAAATTTTGGGATCAAAATTTTGGGGTGAAAATTTTGAAGTGAAAATTTTGGGGTCAAAATTTTGGGGTGAAAATTTTGGGATCAAAATTTTGGGGTGAAAATTTTGGGATCAAAATTTTGGGGTGAAAATTTTGGGATCAAAATTTTGGGGTGAAAATTTTGGGGTGAAAATTTTGGGGTCAAAATTTTGGGGTGAAAATTTTGGGGTGAAAATTTTGGGATCAAAATTTTGGGGTGAAAATTTTGAAGTGAAAATTTTGGGGTCAAAATTTTGGGGTGAAAATTTTGGGATCAAAATTTTGGGGTGAAAATTTTGGGATCAAAATTTTGGGGTGAAAATTTTGGGGTGAAAATTTTGGGGTCAAAATTTTGGGGTGAAAATTTTGGGGTGAAAATTTTGGGATCAAAATTTTGGGGTGAAAATTTTGAAGTGAAAATTTTGGGGTCAAAATTTTGGGGTGAAAATTTTGGGGTGAAAATTTTGGGATCAAAATTTTGGGGTGAAAATTTTGAAGTGAAAATTTTGGGGTCAAAATTTTGGGGTGAAAATTTTGGGATCAAAATTTTGGGGTGAAAATTTTGGGATCAAAATTTTGGGGTGAAAATTTTGGGATCAAAATTTTGGGGTGAAAATTTTGGGGTGAAAATTTTGGGGTCAAAATTTTGGGGTGAAAATTTTGGGGTGAAAATTTTGGGATCAAAATTTTGGGGTGAAAATTTTGGGATCAAAATTTTGGGGTGAAAATTTTGGGGTGAAAATTTTGGGGTCAAAATTTTGGGGTGAAAATTTTGAAGTGAAAATTTTGGGGTCAAAATTTTGGGGTGAAAATTTTGAAGTGAAAATTTTGGGGTCAAAATTTTGGGGTGAAAATTTTGGGATCAAAATTTTGGGGTCAAAATTTTTTGGTCAAAATTTTGGGGTCAAAATTTTGGGGTGAAAATTTTGAAGTGAAAATTTTGGGATAAAAATTTTGGGGTGAAAATTTTGGGGTGAAAATTTTGGGATCAAAATTTTGGGGTGAAAATTTTGGGATCAAAATTTTGGGGTGAAAATTTTGGGATCAAAATTTTGGGGTGAAAATTTTGAAGTGAAAATTTTGGGGTCAAAATTTTGGGATCAAAATTTTGGGGTCAAAATTTTGGGGTCAAAATTTTGGGGTGAAAATTTTGGGATCAAAATTTTGGGGTGAAAATTTTGGGATCAAAATTTTGGGGTGAAAATTTTGAAGTGAAAATTTTGGGGTCAAAATTTTGGGTTGAAAATTTTGGGGTGAAAATTTTGGGATCAAAATTTTCGGGTGAAAATTTTGAAGTGAAAATTTTGGGGTGAAAATTTTGGGGTGAAAATTTTGGGATCAAAATTTTGGGGTGAAAATTTTGAAGTGAAAATTTTGGGGTCAAAATTTTGGGGTGAAAATTTTGGGGTGAAAATTTTGGGATCAAAATTTTGGGGTGAAAATTTTGAAGTGAAAATTTTGGGGTCAAAATTTTGGGGTGAAAATTTTGGGATCAAAATTTTGGGGTCAAAATTTTGGGGTCAAAATTTTGGGATCAAAATTTTGGGGTGAAAATTTTGGGGTGAAAATTTTGGGATCAAAATTTTGGGGTGAAAATTTTGGGATCAAAATTTTGGGGTCAAAATTTTGGGGTGAAAATTTTGAAGTGAAAATTTTGGGGTCAAAATTTTGGGGTGAAAATTTTGGGGTGAAAATTTAGGGATCAAAATTTTGGGGTGAAAATTTTGAAGTGAAAATTTTGGGGTCAAAATTTTGGGGTGAAAATTTTGGGGTGAAAATTTTGGGATCAAAATTTTGGGGTCAAAATTTTGGGGACAAAATTTTGTGGTCAAAATTTTGGGGTGAAAATTTTGGCATCAAAATTTTGGGGTCAAAATTTTGGGGTGAAAATTTTGAAGTGAAAATTTTGGGATCAAAATTTTGGGATCAAAATTTTAGGATCAAAATTTTGGGATCAAAATTTTGGGGTCAAAATTTTGGGGTCAAAATTTTGGGGTGAAATGAAAATTTTGGGATCAAAATTTTGGGGTGAAAATTTTGGGGTGAAAATTTTGGGATCAAAATTTTGGGGTCAAAATTTTGGGGTCAAAATTTTGGGGTGAAAATTTCGAAGTGAAAATTTTGGGATCAAAATTTTGGGGTGAAAATTTTGGGGTGAAAATTTTGGGATCAAAATTTTGGGGTGAAAATTTTGGGGTGAAAATTTTGGGGTGAAAATTTTGAAATGAAAATTTTGGGGTCAAAATTTTGAAGTGAAAATTTTGGGATCAAAATTTTAGGGTGAAAATTTTGGGGTGAAAATTTTGGGGTGAAAATTTTGGGATCAAAATTTTGGGGTCAAAATTTTGGGGACAAAATTTTGTGGTCAAAATTTTGGGGTGAAAATTTTGGGATCAAAATTTTGGGGTGAAAATTTTGGGGTGAAAATTTTGGGATCAAAATTTTGGGGTCAAAATTTTGGGATCAAAATTTTGGGGTCAAAATTTTGGGGTGAAAATTTTGGGGTGAAAATTTTAGGGTGAAAATTTTGGGGTGAAAATTTTGGGATCAAAATTTTGGGGTCAAAATTTTGGGGTGAAAATTTTGGGGTGAAAATTTTGGGGTGAAAATTTTGGGGTGAAAATTTTGAAGTGAAAATTTTGGGGTCAAAATTTTGGGGTGAAAATTTTGGGATCAAAATTTTGGGGTGAAAATTTTGGGATCAAAATTTTGGGGTGAAAATTTTGGGATCAAAATTTTGGGGTGAAAATTTTGGGATCAAAATTTTGGGGTGAAAATTTTGGGGTGAAAATTTTGGGGTCAAAATTTTGGGGTGAAAATTTTGGGGTGAAAATTTTGGGATCAAAATTTTGGGGTGAAAATTTTGAAGTGAAAATTTTGGGGTGAAAATTTTGGGGTGAAAATTTTGGGATCAAAATTTTGGGGTGAAAATTTTGGGATCAAAATTTTGGGGTGAAAATTTTGGGATCAAAATTTTGGGGTGAAAATTTTGGGGTGAAAATTTTGGGGTCAAAATTTTGGGGTGAAAATTTTGGGGTGAAAATTTTGGGATCAAAATTTTGGGGTGAAAATTTTGAAGTGAAAATTTTGGGGTCAAAATTTTGGGGTGAAAATTTTGGGGTGAAAATTTTGGGATCAAAATTTTGGGGTGAAAATTTTGAAGTGAAAATTTTGGGGTCAAAATTTTGGGGTGAAAATTTTGGGGTGAAAATTTTGGGGTGAAAATTTTGGGATCAAAATTTTGGGGTGAAAATTTTGGGGTGAAAATTTTGGTGTCAAAATTTTGGGGTGAAAAATTTGGGGTGAAAATTTTGGGATCAAAATTTTGGGGTGAAAATTTTGGGATCAAAATTTTGGGGTGAAAATTTTGGGGTGAAAATTTTGGGGTCAAAATTTTGGGGTGAAAATGTTGAAGTGAAAATTTTGGGGTCAAAATTTTGGGGTGAAAATTTTGAAGTGAAAATTTTGGGGTCAAAATTTTGGGGTGAAAATTTTGGGATCAAAATTTTGGGGTCAAAATTTTGTGGTCAAAATTTTGGGGTCAAAATTTTGGGGTGAAAATTTTGAAGTGAAAATTTTGGGGTGAAAATTTTGGGGTGAAAATTTTGGGATCAAAATTTTGGGGTGAAAATTTTGGGATCAAAATTTTGGGGTGAAAATTTTGGGATCAAAATTTTGGGGTGAAAATTTTGAAGTGAAAATTTTGGGGTGAAAATTTTGGGATCAAAATTTTGGGGTCAAAATTTTGGGGTCAAAATTTTGGGGTGAAAATTTTGGGATCAAAATTTTGGGGTGAAAATTTTGGGATCAAAATTTTGGGGTGAAAATTTTGAAGTGAAAATTTTGGGGTGAAAATTTTGGGATCAAAATTTTGGGGTGAAAATTTTGGGGTGAAAATTTTGGGATCAAAATTTTGGGGTGAAAATTTTGAAGTGAAAATTTTGGGGTCAAAATTTTGGGTTGAAAATTTTGGGGTGAAAATTTTGGGATCAAAATTTTGGGGTGAAAATTTTGAAGTGAAAATTTTGGGGTGAAAATTTTGGGGTGAAAATTTTGGGATCAAAATTTTGGGGTGAAAATTTTGAAGTGAAAATTTTGGGGTCAAAATTTTGGGGTGAAAATTTTGGGGTGAAAATTTTGGGATCAAAATTTTGGGGTGAAAATTTTGAAGTGAAAATTTTGGGGTCAAAATTTTGGGCTGAAAATTTTGGGATCAAAATTTTGGGGTCAAAATTTTGGGGTCAAAATTTTGGGATCAAAATTTTGGGGTGAAAATTTTGGGGTGAAAATTTTGGGATCAAAATTTTGGGGTGAAAATTTTGGGATCAAAATTTTGGGGTCAAAATTTTGGGGTGAAAATTTTGGGGTGAAAATTTTGGGGTCAAAATTTTGGGGTGAAAATTTTGAAGTGAAAATTTTGGGGTCAAAATTTTGGGGTGAAAATTTTGGGATCAAAATTTTGGGGTCAAAATTTTGGGATCAAAATTTTGGGGTCAAAATTTTGGGGTGAAAATTTTGGGGTGAAAATTTTGGGGTGAAAATTTTGGGGTGAAAATTTTGGGATCAAAATTTTGGGGTCAAAATTTTGGGGTGAAAATTTTGGGGTCAAAATTTTGGGGTGAAAATTTTGAAGTGAAAATTTTGGGGTCAAAATTTTGGGGTGAAAATTTTGGGATCAAAATTTTGGGGTGAAAATTTTGGGATCAAAATTTTGGGGTGAAAATTTTGGGATCAAAATTTTGGGGTGAAAATTTTGGGATCAAAATTTTGGGGTGAAAATTTTGGGGTGAAAATTTTGGGGTCAAAATTTTGGGGTGAAAATTTTGGGGTGAAAATTTTGGGATCAAAATTTTGGGGTGAAAATTTTGAAGTGAAAATTTTGGGGTGAAAATTTTGGGGTGAAAATTTTGGGATCAAAATTTTGGGGTGAAAATTTTGGGATCAAAATTTTGGGGTGAAAATTTTGGGGTGAAAATTTTGGGGTCAAAATTTTGGGGTGAAAATTTTGGGGTGAAAATTTTGGGATCAAAATTTTGGGGTGAAAAGTTTGGGGTGAAAATTTTGGGATCAAAATTTTGGGGTCAAAATTTTGGGGTCAAAATTTTGGGGTGAAAATTTTGGGATCAAAATTTTGGGGTGAAAATTTTGGGGTGAAAATTTTGGGGTGAAAATTTTGGGATCAAAATTTTGGGGTCAAAATTTTGGGGTGAAAATTTTGGGGTGAAAATTTTGGGGTGAAAATTTTGAAGTGAAAATTTTGGGGTGAAAATTTTGGGGTGAAAATTTTGGGATCAAAATTTTGGGGTGAAAATTTTGGGGTGAAAATTTTGGGGTGAAAATTTTGAAATGAAAATTTTGGGGTCAAAATTTTGGGGTGAAAATTTTGGGATCAAAATTTTAGGGTGAAAATTTTGGGGTGAAAATTTTGGGGTGAAAATTTTGGGATCAAAATTTTGGGGTCAAAATTTTGGGGTCAAAATTTTGGAGTGAAAATTTTGGGATCAAAATTTTGGGGTGAAAATTTTGAAGTAAAAATTTTTGATCAAAATTTTGGGGTGAAAATTTTGGGATTAAAATTTTGGGATCAAAATTTTGGGGTCAAAATTTTGGGGTGAAAATTTTGAAGTGAAAATTTTGGGATCAAAATTTTGGGATCAAAATTTTAGGATCAAAATTTTGGGATCAAAATTTTGGGGTGAAAATTTTGGGATCAAAATTTTGGGGTCAAAATTTTGGGGTCAAAATTTTGGGGTGAAAATTTTGGGATCAAAATTTTGTGATCAAAATTTTAGGATCAAAATTTTGGGGTCAAAATTTTGGGGTCAAAATTTTGGAGTGAAAATTTTGGGATCAAAATTTTGGGGTGAAAATTTTGAAGTAAAAATTTTTGATCAAAATTTTGGGGTGAAAATTTTGGGATTAAAATTTTGGGATCAAAATTTTGGGGTCAAAATTTTGGGGTGAAAATTTTGAAGTGAAAATTTTGGGATCAAAATTTTGGGATCAAAATTTTAGGATCAAAATTTTGGGATCAAAATTTTGGGGTGAAAATTTTGGGATCAAAATTTTGGGGTCAAAATTTTGGGGTCAAAATTTTGGGGTGAAAATTTTGGGATCAAAATTTTGTGATCAAAATTTTAGGATCAAAATTTTGGGGTCAAAATTTTGGTATCAAAAATTTGGGGTCAAAAATTTGGGGTCGAAATTTTGGGGTCAAAATTTTTATGTGAAAATTTTGGAGTGAAAATTTTGGGATCAAAATTTTGAAGTCAAAATTTTGGGCTGAAAATTTTGGGGTGAAAATTTTGGGATCAAAATTTTGGGGTGAAAATTTTGGGGTGAAAATTTTGGGGTGAAAATTTTGGGATCAAAATTTTGGGGTGAAAATTTTGAAGTGAAAATTTTGGGGTCAAAATTTTGGGTTGAAAATTTCGGGATCAAAATTTTGGGGTCAAAATTTTGGGGTCAAAATTTTGGGGTGAAAATTTTGAAGTGAAAATTTTGGGATCAAAATTTTGGGGTGAAAATTTTGAAGTGAAAATTTTGGGGTCAAAATTTTGGGTTGAAAATTTTGGGATCAAAATTTTGGGGTCAAAATTTTGGGGTCAAAATTATGGGGTGAAAATTTTGGGGTCAAAATTTTTATGTGAAAATTTTGGGGTGAAAATTTTTTGGATCAAAATTTTGGGGTGAAAATTTTGGGGACAAAATTTTGTGGTCAAAATTTTGGGGTAAAAATTTTGGGATCAAAATTTTGGGGTCAAAATTTTGGGGTCAAAATTTTGGGGTGAAAATTTTGAAGTGAAAATTTTGGGATCAAAATTTTGGGGTGAAAATTTTGGGGTGAAAATTTTGGGATCATAATTTTGGGGTCAAAATTTTGGGGTGAAAATTTTGAAATGAAAATTTTGGGGTCAAAATTTTGGGGTGAAAATTTTGGGATCAAAATTTTAGGGTGAAAATTTTGGGGTGAAAATTTTGGGGTGAAAATTTTGGGATCAAAATTTTGGGGTCAAAATTTTGGGGTCAAAATTTTGGGGTGAAATGAAAATTTTGGGGTCAAAATTTTGGGGTGAAAATTTTGGGGTGAAAATTTTGAAGTGAAAATTTTGGGATCAAAATTTTGGGGTGAAAATTTTGGGGTGAAAATTTTGGGATCAAAATTTTGGGGTGAAAATTTTGAAGTGAAAATTTTGGGGTCAAAATTTTGGGGTGAAAATTTTGGGATCAAAATTTTGGGGTGAAAATTTTGGGATCAAAATTTTGGGGTGAAAATTTTGGGATCAAAATTTTGGGGTGAAAATTTTGGGGTGAAAATTTTGGGGTCAAAATTTTGGGGTGAAAATTTTGGGGTGAAAATTTTGGGATCAAAATTTTGGGGTGAAAATTTTGAAGTGAAAATTTTGGGGTCAAAATTTTGGGGTGAAAATTTTGGGATCAAAATTTTGGGGTGAAAATTTTGGGATCAAAATTTTGGGGTGAAAATTTTGGGGTGAAAATTTTGGGGTCAAAATTTTGGGGTGAAAATTTTGGGGTGAAAATTTTGGGATCAAAATTTTGGGGTGAAAATTTTGAAGTGAAAATTTTGGGGTCAAAATTTTGGGGTGAAAATTTTGGGGTGAAAATTTTGGGATCAAAATTTTGGGGTGAAAATTTTGAAGTGAAAATTTTGGGGTCAAAATTTTGGGGTGAAAATTTTGGGGTGAAAATTTTGGGGTGAAAATTTTGGGGTCAAAATTTTGGGGTGAAAATTTTGGGGTGAAAATTTTGGGATCAAAATTTTGGGGTGAAAATTTTGAAGTGAAAATTTTGGGGTCAAAATTTTGGGGTGAAAATTTTGGGATCAAAATTTTGGGGTGAAAATTTTGGGATCAAAATTTTGGGGTGAAAATTTTGGGATCAAAATTTTGGGGTGAAAATTTTGGGGTGAAAATTTTGGGGTCAAAATTTTGGGGTGAAAATTTTGGGGTGAAAATTTTGGGATCAAAATTTTGGGGTGAAAATTTTGAAGTGAAAATTTTGGGGTCAAAATTTTGGGGTGAAAATTTTGGGATCAAAATTTTGGGGTGAAAATTTTGGGATCAAAATTTTGGGGTGAAAATTTTGGGGTGAAAATTTTGGGGTCAAAATTTTGGGGTGAAAATTTTGGGGTGAAAATTTTGGGATCAAAATTTTAGGGTGAAAATTTTGGGGTGAAAATTTTGGGGTGAAAATTTTGGGATCAAAATTTTGGGGTCAAAATTTTGGGGTCAAAATTTTGGGGTGAAATGAAAATTTTGGGGTCAAAATTTTGGGGTGAAAATTTTGGGGTGAAAATTTTGAAGTGAAAATTTTGGGGTCAAAATTTTGGGGTGAAAATTTTGGGATCAAAATTTTGGGGTGAAAATTTTGGGATCAAAATTTTGGGGTGAAAATTTTGGGATCAAAATTTTGGGGTGAAAATTTTGGGGTGAAAATTTTGGGGTCAAAATTTTGGGGTGAAAATTTTGGGGTGAAAATTTTGGGATCAAAATTTTGGGGTGAAAATTTTGAAGTGAAAATTTTGGGGTCAAAATTTTGGGGTGAAAATTTTGGGATCAAAATTTTGGGGTGAAAATTTTGGGATCAAAATTTTGGGGTGAAAATTTTGGGGTGAAAATTTTGGGGTCAAAATTTTGGGGTGAAAATTTTGGGGTGAAAATTTTGGGATCAAAATTTTGGGGTGAAAATTTTGAAGTGAAAATTTTGGGGTCAAAATTTTGGGGTGAAAATTTTGGGGTGAAAATTTTGGGATCAAAATTTTGGGGTGAAAATTTTGAAGTGAAAATTTTGGGGTCAAAATTTTGGGGTGAAAATTTTGGGGTGAAAATTTTGGGGTCAAAATTTTGGGGTGAAAATTTTGAAGTGAAAATTTTGGGGTCAAAATTTTGGGGTGAAAATTTTGAAGTGAAAATTTTGGGGTCAAAATTTTGGGGTGAAAATTTTGGGATCAAAATTTTGGGGTCAAAATTTTGTGGTCAAAATTTTGGGGTCAAAATTTTGGGGTGAAAATTTTGAAGTGAAAATTTTGGGATAAAAATTTTGGGGTGAAAATTTTGGGGTGAAAATTTTGGGATCAAAATTTTGGGGTGAAAATTTTGGGATCAAAATTTTGGGGTGAAAATTTTGGGATCAAAATTTTGGGGTGAAAATTTTGAAGTGAAAATTTTGGGGTCAAAATTTTGGGATCAAAATTTTGGGGTCAAAATTTTGGGGTCAAAATTTTGGGGTGAAAATTTTGGGATCAAAATTTTGGGGTGAAAATTTTGGGATCAAAATTTTGGGGTGAAAATTTTGAAGTGAAAATTTTGGGATCAAAATTTTGGGGTGAAAATTTTGGGGGTGAAAATTTTGGGATCAAAATTTTGGGGTGAAAATTTTGAAGTGAAAATTTTGGGGTCAAAATTTTGGGTTGAAAATTTTGGGGTGAAAATTTTGGGATCAAAATTTTGGGGTGAAAATTTTGAAGTGAAAATTTTGGGGTGAAAATTTTGGGGTGAAAATTTTGGGATCAAAATTTTGGGGTGAAAATTTTGAAGTGAAAATTTTGGGGTCAAAATTTTGGGGTGAAAATTTTGGGGTGAAAATTTTGGGATCAAAATTTTGGGGTGAAAATTTTGAAGTGAAAATTTTGGGGTCAAAATTTTGGGGTGAAAATTTTGGGATCAAAATTTTGGGGTCAAAATTTTGGGGTCAAAATTTTGGGATCAAAATTTTGGGGTGAAAATTTTGGGGTGAAAATTTTGGGATCAAAATTTTGGGGTGAAAATTTTGGGATCAAAATTTTGGGGTCAAAATTTTGGGGTGAAAATTTTGAAGTGAAAATTTTGGGGTCAAAATTTTGGGGTGAAAATTTTGGGGTGAAAATTTTGGGATCAAAATTTTGGGGTGAAAATTTTGAAGTGAAAATTTTGGGGTCAAAATTTTGGGGTGAAAATTTTGGGGTGAAAATTTTGGGATCAAAATTTTGGGGTCAAAATTTTGGGGACAAAATTTTGTGGTCAAAATTTTGGGGTGAAAATTTTGGCATCAAAATTTTGGGGTCAAAATTTTGGGGTGAAAATTTTGAAGTGAAAATTTTGGGATCAAAATTTTGGGATCAAAATTTTAGGATCAAAATTTTGGGATCAAAATTTTGGGGTCAAAATTTTGGGGTCAAAATTTTGGGGTGAAATGAAAATTTTGGGATCAAAATTTTGGGGTGAAAATTTTGGGGTGAAAATTTTGGGATCAAAATTTTGGGGTCAAAATTTTGGGGTCAAAATTTTGGGGTGAAAATTTCGAAGTGAAAATTTTGGGATCAAAATTTTGGGGTGAAAATTTTGGGGTGAAAATTTTGGGATCAAAATTTTGGGGTGAAAATTTTGGGGTGAAAATTTTGGGGTGAAAATTTTGAAATGAAAATTTTGGGGTCAAAATTTTGAAGTGAAAATTTTGGGATCAAAATTTTAGGGTGAAAATTTTGGGGTGAAAATTTTGGGGTGAAAATTTTGGGATCAAAATTTTGGGGTCAAAATTTTGGGGACAAAATTTTGTGGTCAAAATTTTGGGGTGAAAATTTTGGGATCAAAATTTTGGGGTGAAAATTTTGGGGTGAAAATTTTGGGATCAAAATTTTGGGGTCAAAATTTTGGGATAAAAATTTTGGGGTCAAAATTTTGGGGTGAAAATTTTGGGGTGAAAATTTTGGGGTCAAAATTTTGGGGTGAAAATTTTGGGGTGAAAATTTTGGGGTGAAAATTTTGGGATCAAAATTTTGGGGTCAAAATTTTGGGGTGAAAATTTTGAAGTGAAAATTTTGGGGTGAAAATTTTGGGGTGAAAATTTTGGGATCAAAATTTTGGGGTGAAAATTTTGGGATCAAAATTTTGGGGTGAAAATTTTGGGGTGAAAATTTTGGGGTCAAAATTTTGGGGTGAAAATTTTGGGGTGAAAATTTTGGGATCAAAATTTTGGGGTGAAAATTTTGAAGTGAAAATTTTGGGGTCAAAATTTTGGGGTGAAAATTTTGGGGTGAAAATTTTGGGATCAAAATTTTGGGGTGAAAATTTTGAAGTGAAAATTTTGGGGTCAAAATTTTGGGGTGAAAATTTTGGGGTGAAAATTTTGGGGTGAAAATTTTGGGATCAAAATTTTGGGGTGAAAATTTTGGGGTGAAAATTTTGGGGTGAAAATTTTGGGGTGAAAATTTTGGGATCAAAATTTTGGGGTGAAAATTTTGGGATCAAAATTTTGGGGTGAAAATTTTGGGGTGAAAATTTTGGGGTCAAAATTTTGGGGTGAAAATTTTGAAGTGAAAATTTTGGGGTCAAAATTTTGGGGTGAAAATTTTGAAGTGAAAATTTTGGGGTCAAAATTTTGGGGTGAAAATTTTGGGATCAAAATTTTGGGGTCAAAATTTTGTGGTCAAAATTTTGGGGTCAAAATTTTGGGGTGAAAATTTTGAAGTGAAAATTTTGGGGTGAAAATTTTGGGGTGAAAATTTTGGGATCAAAATTTTGGGGTGAAAATTTTGGGATCAAAATTTTGGGGTGAAAATTTTGGGATCAAAATTTTGGGGTGAAAATTTTGAAGTGAAAATTTTGGGGTGAAAATTTTGGGATCAAAATTTTGGGGTCAAAATTTTGGGGTCAAAATTTTGGGGTGAAAATTTTGGGATCAAAATTTTGGGGTGAAAATTTTGGGATCAAAATTTTGGGGTGAAAATTTTGAAGTGAAAATTTTGGGGTGAAAATTTTGGGATCAAAATTTTGGGGTGAAAATTTTGGGGTGAAAATTTTGGGATCAAAATTTTGGGGTGAAAATTTTGAAGTGAAAATTTTGGGGTCAAAATTTTGGGTTGAAAATTTTGGGGTGAAAATTTTGGGATCAAAATTTTGGGGTGAAAATTTTGAAGTGAAAATTTTGGGGTGAAAATTTTGGGGTGAAAATTTTGGGATCAAAATTTTGGGGTGAAAATTTTGAAGTGAAAATTTTGGGGTCAAAATTTTGGGGTGAAAATTTTGGGGTGAAAATTTTGGGATCAAAATTTTGGGGTGAAAATTTTGAAGTGAAAATTTTGGGGTCAAAATTTTGGGCTGAAAATTTTGGGATCAAAATTTTGGGGTCAAAATTTTGGGGTCAAAATTTTGGGATCAAAATTTTGGGGTGAAAATTTTGGGGTGAAAATTTTGGGATCAAAATTTTGGGGTGAAAATTTTGGGATCAAAATTTTGGGGTCAAAATTTTGGGGTGAAAATTTTGGGGTGAAAATTTTGGGGTCAAAAATTTGGGGTGAAAATTTTGAAGTGAAAATTTTGGGGTCAAAATTTTGGGGTGAAAATTTTGGGATCAAAATTTTGGGGTCAAAATTTTAGGATCAAAATTTTGGGGTCAAAATTTTGGGGTGAAAATTTTGGGGTGAAAATTTTGGGGTGAAAATTTTGGGGTGAAAATTTTGGGATCAAAATTTTGGGGTCAAAATTTTGGGGTGAAAATTTTGGGGTCAAAATTTTGGGGAAAATTTTGGGATCAAAATTTTGGGGTCAAAATTTTGGGGTGAAAATTTTGGGGTGAAAATTTTGGGGTCAAAATTTTGGGGTGAAAATTTTGAAGTGAAAATTTTGGGGTCAAAATTTTGGGGTGAAAATTTTGGGATCAAAATTTTGGGGTGAAAATTTTGGGATCAAAATTTTGGGGTGAAAATTTTGGGATCAAAATTTTGGGGTGAAAATTTTGGGATCAAAATTTTGGGGTGAAAATTTTGGGGTGGAAAATTTTGGGGTCAAAATTTTGGGGTGAAAATTTTGGGGTGAAAATTTTGGGATCAAAATTTTGGGGTGAAAATTTTGAAGTGAAAATTTTGGGGTGAAAATTTTGGGGTGAAAATTTTGGGATCAAAATTTTGGGGTGAAAATTTTGGGATCAAAATTTTGGGGTGAAAATTTTGGGGTGAAAATTTTGGGGTCAAAATTTTGGGGTGAAAATTTTGGGGTGAAAATTTTGGGATCAAAATTTTGGGGTGAAAATTTTGAAGTGAAAATTTTGGGGTCAAAATTTTGGGGTGAAAATTTTGGGGTGAAAATTTTGGGATCAAAATTTTGGGGTGAAAATTTTGAAGTGAAAATTTTGGGGTCAAAATTTTGGGGTGAAAATTTTGGGATCAAAATTTTGGGGTGAAAATTTTGGGGTGAAAATTTTGGGGTCAAAATTTTGGGGTGAAAATTTTGGGGTGAAAATTTTGGGATCAAAATTTTGGGGTGAAAATTTTGGGATCAAAATTTTGGGGTGAAAATTTTGGGGTGAAAATTTTGGGGTCAAAATTTTGGGGTGAAAATTTTGAAGTGAAAATTTTGGGGTCAAAATTTTGGGGTGAAAATTTTGAAGTGAAAATTTTGGGGTCAAAATTTTGGGGTGAAAATTTTGGGATCAAAATTTTGGGGTCAAAATTTTGTGGTCAAAATTTTGGGGTCAAAATTTTGGGGTGAAAATTTTGAAGTGAAAATTTTGGGATAAAAATTTTGGGGTGAAAATTTTGGGGTGAAAATTTTGGGATCAAAATTTTGGGGTGAAAATTTTGGGATCAAAATTTTGGGGTGAAAATTTTGGGATCAAAATTTTGGGGTGAAAATTTTGAAGTGAAAATTTTGGGGTGAAAATTTTGGGATCAAAATTTTGGGGTCAAAATTTTGGGGTCAAAATTTTGGGGTGAAAATTTTGGGATCAAAATTTTGGGGTGAAAATTTTGGGATCAAAATTTTGGGGTGAAAATTTTGAAGTGAAAATTTTGGGGTCAAAATTTTGGGGTGAAAATTTTGGGATCAAAATTTTGGGGTCAAAATTTTGGGGTGAAAATTTTGGGATCAAAATTTTGGGGTCAAAATTTTGTGGTCAAAATTTTGGGGTCAAAATTTTGGGGTGAAAATTTTGAAGTGAAAATTTTGGGATCAAAATTTTGGGGTGAAAATTTTGGGGTGAAAATTTTGGGATCAAAATTTTGGGGTGAAAATTTTGAAGTGAAAATTTTGGGGTCAAAATTTTGGGTTGAAAATTTTGGGGTGAAAATTTTGGGATCAAAATTTTGGGGTGAAAATTTTGAAGTGAAAATTTTGGGGTGAAAATTTTGGGGTGAAAATTTTGGGATCAAAATTTTGGGGTGAAAATTTTGAAGTGAAAATTTTGGGGTCAAAATTTTGGGGTGAAAATTTTGGGGTGAAAATTTTGGGATCAAAATTTTGGGGTGAAAATTTTGAAGTGAAAATTTTGGGGTCAAAATTTTGGGGTGAAAATTTTGGGATCAAAATTTTGGGGTCAAAATTTTGGGGTCAAAATTTTGGGATCAAAATTTTGGGGTGAAAATTTTGGGGTGAAAATTTTGGGATCAAAATTTTGGGGTGAAAATTTTGGGATCAAAATTTTGGGGTCAAAATTTTGGGGTGAAAATTTTGAAGTGAAAATTTTGGGGTCAAAATTTTGGGGTGAAAATTTTGGGGTGAAAATTTTGGGATCAAAATTTTGGGGTGAAAATTTTGAAGTGAAAATTTTGGGGTCAAAATTTTGGGGTGAAAATTTTGGGGTGAAAATTTTGGGATCAAAATTTTGGGGTCAAAATTTTGGGGACAAAATTTTGTGGTCAAAATTTTGGGGTGAAAATTTTGGCATCAAAATTTTGGGGTCAAAATTTTGGGGTGAAAATTTTGAAGTGAAAATTTTGGGATCAAAATTTTGGGATCAAAATTTTAGGATCAAAATTTTGGGATCAAAATTTTGGGGTCAAAATTTTGGGGTCAAAATTTTGGGGTGAAATGAAAATTTTGGGATCAAAATTTTGGGGTGAAAATTTTGGGGTGAAAATTTTGGGATCAAAATTTTGGGGTCAAAATTTTGGGGTCAAAATTTTGGGGTGAAAATTTCGAAGTGAAAATTTTGGGGTGAAAATTTTGGGGTGAAAATTTTGGGATCAAAATTTTGGGGTGAAAATTTTGAAGTGAAAATTTTGGGGTCAAAATTTTGGGGTGAAAATTTTGGGGGTGAAAATTTTGGGATCAAAATTTTGGGGTGAAAATTTTGAAGTGAAAATTTTGGGGTCAAAATTTTGGGGTGAAAATTTTGGGGTGAAAATTTTGGGGTCAAAATTTTGGGGTCAAAATTTTGGGATCAAAATTTTGGGGTGAAAATTTTGGGGTGAAAATTTTGGGATCAAAATTTTGGGGTCAAAATTTTGGGATCAAAATTTTGGGGTCAAAATTTTGGGGTGAAAATTTTGAAGTGAAAATTTTGGGGTCAAAATTTTGGGGTGAAAATTTTGGGGTGAAAATTTTGGGATCAAAATTTTGGGGTGAAAATTTTGAAGTGAAAATTTTGGGGTCAAAATTTTGGGGTGAAAATTTTGGGGTGAAAATTTTGGGATCAAAATTTTGGGGTCAAAATTTTGGGGACAAAATTTTGTGGTCAAAATTTTGGGGTGAAAATTTTGGCATCAAAATTTTGGGGTCAAAATTTTGGGGTGAAAATTTTGAAGTGAAAATTTTGGGATCAAAATTTTGGGATCAAAATTTTAGGATCAAAATTTTGGGATCAAAATTTTGGGGTCAAAATTTTGGGGTCAAAATTTTGGGGTGAAATGAAAATTTTGGGATCAAAATTTTGGGGTGAAAATTTTGGGGTGAAAATTTTGGGATCAAAATTTTGGGGTCAAAATTTTGGGGTCAAAATTTTGGGGTGAAAATTTCGAAGTGAAAATTTTGGGATCAAAATTTTGGGGTGAAAATTTTGGGGTGAAAATTTTGGGATCAAAATTTTGGGGTGAAAATTTTGGGGTGAAAATTTTGAAATGAAAATTTTGGGGTCAAAATTTTGAAGTGAAAATTTTGGGATCAAAATTTTAGGGTGAAAATTTTGGGGTGAAAATTTTGGGGTGAAAATTTTGGGATCAAAATTTTGGGGTCAAAATTTTGGGGACAAAATTTTGTGGTCAAAATTTTGGGGTGAAAATTTTGGGATCAAAATTTTGGGGTGAAAATTTTGGGGTGAAAATTTTGGGATCAAAATTTTGGGGTCAAAATTTTGGGATCAAAATTTTGGGGTCAAAATTTTGGGGTGAAAATTTTGGGGTGAAAATTTTGGGGTGAAAATTTTGGGGTGAAAATTTTGGGATCAAAATTTTGGGGTCAAAATTTTGGGGTGAAAATTTTGGGGTGAAAATTTTGGGGTCAAAATTTTGGGGTGAAAATTTTGAAGTGAAAATTTTGGGGTCAAAATTTTGGGGTGAAAATTTTGGGATCAAAATTTTGGGGTGAAAATTTTGGGATCAAAATTTTGGGGTGAAAATTTTGGGATCAAAATTTTGGGGTGAAAATTTTGGGATCAAAATTTTGGGGTGAAAATTTTGGGGTGAAATTTTGGGATCAAAATTTTGGGGTCAAAATTTTGGGGTCAAAATTTTGGGGTGAAAATTTTGGGATCAAAATTTTGTGATCAAAATTTTAGGATCAAAATTTTGGGGTCAAAATTTTGGGGTCAAAATTTTGGAGTGAAAATTTTGGGATCAAAATTTTGGGGTGAAAATTTTGAAGTAAAAATTTTTGATCAAAATTTTGGGGTGAAAATTTTGGGATTAAAATTTTGGGATCAAAATTTTGGGGTCAAAATTTTGGGGTGAAAATTTTGAAGTGAAAATTTTGGGATCAAAATTTTGGGATCAAAATTTTAGGATCAAAATTTTGGGATCAAAATTTTGGGGTGAAAATTTTGGGATCAAAATTTTGGGGTCAAAATTTTGGGGTCAAAATTTTGGGATCAAAAATTTGGGGTCAAAAATTTGGGGTCGAAATTTTGGGGTCAAAATTTTTATGTGAAAATTTTGGAGTGAAAATTTTGGGATCAAAATTTTGAAGTCAAAATTTTGGGCTGAAAATTTTGGGGTGAAAATTTTGGGATCAAAATTTTGGGGTGAAAATTTTGGGGTGAACATTTTGGGGTGAAAATTTTGGGATCAAAATTTTGGGGTGAAAATTTTGAAGTGAAAATTTTGGGGTCAAAATTTTGGGTTGAAAATTTCGGGATCAAAATTTTGGGGTCAAAATTTTGGGGTCAAAATTTTGGGGTCAAAATTTTGGGGTGAAAATTTTGAAGTGAAAATTTTGGGATCAAAATTTTGGGGTGAAAATTTTGAAGTGAAAATTTTGGGGTCAAAATTTTGGGTTGAAAATTTTGGGATCAAAATTTTGGGGTCAAAATTTTGGGGTCAAAATTATGAGGTGAAAATTTTGGGGTCAAAATTTTTATGTGAAAATTTTGGGGTGAAAATTTTTTGGATCAAAATTTTGGGGTGAAAATTTTGGGGACAAAATTTTGTGGTCAAAATTTTGGGGTGAAAATTTTGGGATCAAAATTTTGGGGTCAAAATTTTGGGGTCAAAATTTTGGGGTGAAAATTTTGAAGTGAAAATTTTGGGATCAAAATTTTGGGGTGAAAATTTTGGGGTGAAAATTTTGGGATCATAATTTTGGGGTCAAAATTTTGGGGTGAAAATTTTGGGGTGAAAATTTTGAAATGAAAATTTTGGGGTCAAAATTTTGGGGTGAAAATTTTGGGATCAAAATTTTAGGGTGAAAATTTTGGGGTGAAAATTTTGGGGTGAAAATTTTGGGATCAAAATTTTGGGGTCAAAATTTTGGGGTCAAAATTTTGGGGTGAAATGAAAATTTTGGGGTCAAAATTTTGGGGTGAAAATTTTGGGGTGAAAATTTTGAAGTGAAAATTTTGGGATCAAAATTTTGGGGTGAAAATTTTGGGGTGAAAATTTTGGGATCAAAATTTTGGGGTGAAAATTTTGAAGTGAAAATTTTGGGGTCAAAATTTTGGGGTGAAAATTTTGGGATCAAAATTTTGGGGTGAAAATTTTGGGATCAAAATTTTGGGGTGAAAATTTTGGGATCAAAATTTTGGGGTGAAAATTTTGGGGTGAAAATTTTGGGGTCAAAATTTTGGGGTGAAAATTTTGGGATCAAAATTTTGGGGTGAAAATTTTGAAGTGAAAATTTTGGGGTCAAAATTTTGGGGTGAAAATTTTGGGATCAAAATTTTGGGGTGAAAATTTTGGGATCAAAATTTTGGGGTGAAAATTTTGGGGTGAAAATTTTGGGGTCAAAATTTTGGGGTGAAAATTTTGGGGTGATAATTTTGGGATCAAAATTTTGGGGTGAAAATTTTGAAGTGAAAATTTTGGGGTCAAAATTTTGGGGTGAAAATTTTGGGGTGAAAATTTTGGGATCAAAATTTTGGGGTGAAAATTTTGAAGTGAAAATTTTGGGGTCAAAATTTTGGGGTGAAAATTTTGGGATCAAAATTTTGGGGTGAAAATTTTGGGATCAAAATTTTGGGGTGAAAATTTTGGGATCAAAATTTTGGGGTGAAAATTTTGGGGTGAAAATTTTGGGGTCAAAATTTTGGGGTGAAAATTTTGGGGTGAAAATTTTGGGATCAAAATTTTGGGGTGAAAATTTTGGGATCAAAATTTTGGGGTGAAAATTTTGGGGTGAAAATTTTGGGGTCAAAATTTTGGGGTGAAAATTTTGAAGTGAAAATTTTGGGGTCAAAATTTTGGGGTGAAAATTTTGAAGTGAAAATTTTGGGGTCAAAATTTTGGGGTGAAAATTTTGGGATCAAAATTTTGGGGTCAAAATTTTGTGGTCAAAATTTTGGGGTCAAAATTTTGGGGTGAAAATTTTGAAGTGAAAATTTTGGGATAAAAATTTTGGGGTGAAAATTTTGGGGTGAAAATTTTAGGATCAAAATTTTGGGGTGAAAATTTTGGGATCAAAATTTTGGGGTGAAAATTTTGGGATCAAAATTTTGGGGTGAAAATTTTGAAGTGAAAATTTTGGGGTCAAAATTTTGGGATCAAAATTTTGGGGTCAAAATTTTGGGGTCAAAATTTTGGGGTGAAAATTTTGGGATCAAAATTTTGGGGTGAAAATTTTGGGATCAAAATTTTGGGGTGAAAATTTTGAAGTGAAAATTTTGGGGTGAAAATTTTGGGATCAAAATTTTGGGGTGAAAATTTTGGGGTGAAAATTTTGGGATCAAAATTTTGGGGTGAAAATTTTGAAGTGAAAATTTTGGGGTCAAAATTTTGGGTTGAAAATTTTGGGGTGAAAATTTTGGGATCAAAATTTTGGGGTGAAAATTTTGAAGTGAAAATTTTGGGGTGAAAATTTTGGGGTGAAAATTTTGGGATCAAAATTTTGGGGTGAAAATTTTGAAGTGAAAATTTTGGGGTCAAAATTTTGGGGTGAAAATTTTGGGGTGAAAATTTTGGGATCAAAATTTTGGGGTGAAAATTTTGAAGTGAAAATTTTGGGGTCAAAATTTTGGGGTGAAAATTTTGGGATCAAAATTTTGGGGTCAAAATTTTGGGGTCAAAATTTTGGGATCAAAATTTTGGGGTGAAAATTTTGGGGTGAAAATTTTGGGATCAAAATTTTGGGGTGAAAATTTTGGGATCAAAATTTTGGGGTCAAAATTTTGGGGTGAAAATTTTGAAGTGAAAATTTTGGGGTCAAAATTTTGGGGTGAAAATTTTGGGGTGAAAATTTTGGGATCAAAATTTTGGGGTGAAAATTTTGAAGTGAACATTTTGGGGTCAAAATTTTGGGGTGAAAATTTTGGGGTGAAAATTTTGGGATCAAAATTTTGGGGTCAAAATTTTGGGGACAAAATTTTGTGGTCAAAATTTTGGGGTGAAAATTTTGGCATCAAAATTTTGGGGTCAAAATTTTGGGGTGAAAATTTTGAAGTGAAAATTTTGGGATCAAAATTTTGGGATCAAAATTTTAGGATCAAAATTTTGGGATCAAAATTTTGGGGTCAAAATTTTGGGGTCAAAATTTTGGGGTGAAATGAAAATTTTGGGATCAAAATTTTGGGGTGAAAATTTTGGGGTGAAAATTTTGGGATCAAAATTTTGGGGTCAAAATTTTGGGGTCAAAATTTTGGGGTGAAAATTTCGAAGTGAAAATTTTGGGATCAAAATTTTGGGGTGAAAATTTTGGGGTGAAAATTTTGGGATCAAAATTTTGGGGTGAAAATTTTGGGGTGAAAATTTTGGGGTGAAAATTTTGAAATGAAAATTTTGGGGTCAAAATTTTGAAGTGAAAATTTTGGGATCAAAATTTTAGGGTGAAAATTTTGGGGTGAAAATTTTGGGGTGAAAATTTTGGGATCAAAATTTTGGGGTCAAAATTTTGGGGACAAAATTTTGTGGTCAAAATTTTGGGGTGAAAATTTTGGGATCAAAATTTTGGGGTGAAAATTTTGGGGTGAAAATTTTGGGATCAAAATTTTGGGGTCAAAATTTTGGGATCAAAATTTTGGGGTCAAAATTTTGGGGTGAAAATTTTGGGGTGAAAATTTTGGGTTGAAAATTTTGGGGTGAAAATTTTGGGATCAAAATTTTGGGGTCAAAATTTTGGGGTGAAAATTTTGGGGTGAAAATTTTGGGGTCAAAACTTTGGGGTGAAAATTTTGAAGTGAAAATTTTGGGGTCAAAATTTTGGGGTGAAAATTTTGGGATCAAAATTTTGGGGTGAAAATTTTGGGATCAAAATTTTGGGGTGAAAATTTTGGGATCAAAATTTTGGGGTGAAAATTTTGGGATCAAAATTTTGGGGTGAAAATTTTGGGGTGAAAATTTTGGGGTCAAAATTTTGGGGTGAAAATTTTGGGGTGAAAATTTTGGGATCAAAATTTTGGGGTGAAAATTTTGAAGTGAAAATTTTGGGGTGAAAATTTTGGGGTGAAAATTTTGGGATCAAAATTTTGGGGTGAAAATTTTGGGATCAAAATTTTGGGGTGAAAATTTTGGGGTGAAAATTTTGGGGTCAAAATTTTGGGGTGAAAATTTTGGGGTGAAAATTTTGGGATCAAAATTTTGGGGTGAAAATTTTGAAGTGAAAATTTTGGGGTCAAAATTTTGGGGTGAAAATTTTGGGGTGAAAATTTTGGGATCAAAATTTTGGGGTGAAAATTTTGAAGTGAAAATTTTGGGGTCAAAATTTTGGGGTGAAAATTTTGGGATCAAAATTTTGGGGTGAAAATTTTGGGATCAAAATTTTGGGGTGAAAATTTTGGGGTGAAAATTTTGGGGTCAAAATTTTGGGGTGAAAATTTTGGGGTGAAAATTTTGGGATCAAAATTTTGGGGTGAAAATTTTGGGATCAAAATTTTGGGGTGAAAATTTTGGGGTCAAAATTTTGGGGTGAAAATTTTGAAGTGAAAATTTTGGGGTCAAAATTTTGGGGTGAAAATTTTGAAGTGAAAATTTTGGGGTCAAAATTTTGGGGTGAAAATTTTGGGATCAAAATTTTGGGGTCAAAATTTTGTGGTCAAAATTTTGGGGTCAAAAATTTGGGGTGAAAATTTTGAAGTGAAAATTTTGGGATAAAAATTTTGGGGTGAAAATTTTGGGGTGAAAATTTTGGGATCAAAATTTTGGGGTGAAAATTTTGGGATCAAAATTTTGGGGTGAAAATTTTGGGATCAAAATTTTGGGGTGAAAATTTTGAAGTGAAAATTTTGGGGTGAAAATTTTGGGATCAAAATTTTGGGGTGAAAATTTTGGGGTCAAAATTTTGGGGTGAAAATTTTGGGATCAAAATTTTGGGGTGAAAATTTTGGGATCAAAATTTTGGGGTGAAAATTTTGAAGTGAAAATTTTGGGGTGAAAATTTTGGGATCAAAATTTTGGGGTGAAAATTTTGGGGTGAAAATTTTGGGATCAAAATTTTGGGGTGAAAATTTTGAAGTGAAAATTTTGGGGTCAAAATTTTGGGTTGAAAATTTTGGGGTGAAAATTTTGGGATCAAAATTTTGTGGTGAAAATTTTGAAGTGAAAATTTTGGGGTGAAAATTTTGGGGTGAAAATTTTGGGATCAAAATTTTGGGGTGAAAATTTTGAAGTGAAAATTTTGGGGTCAAAATTTTGGGGTGAAAATTTTGGGGTGAAAATTTTGGGATCAAAATTTTGGGGTGAAAATTTTGAAGTGAAAATTTTGGGGTCAAAATTTTGGGGTGAAAATTTTGGGATCAAAATTTTGGGGTCAAAATTTTGGGGTCAAAATTTTGGGATCAAAATTTTGGGGTGAAAATTTTGGGGTGAAAATTTTGGGATCAAAATTTTGGGGTGAAAATTTTGGGATCAAAATTTTGGGGTCAAAATTTTGGGGTGAAAATTTTGAAGTGAAAATTTTGGGGTGAAAATTTTGGGGTGAAAATTTTGGGGTGAAAATTTTGGGATCAAAATTTTGGGGTGAAAATTTTGAAGTGAAAATTTTGGGGTCAAAATTTTGGGGTTAAAATTTTGGGGTGAAAATTTTGGGATCAAAATTTTGGGGTCAAAATTTTGGGGACAAAATTTTGTGGTCAAAATTTTGGGGTGAAAATTTTGGCATCAAAATTTTGGGGTCAAAATTTTGGGGTGAAAATTTTGAAGTGAAAATTTTGGGATCAAAATTTTGGGATCAAAATTTTAGGATCAAAATTTTGGGATCAAAATTTTGGGGTCAAAATTTTGGGGTCAAAATTTTGGGGTGAAATGAAAATTTTGGGATCAAAATTTTGGGGTGAAAATTTTTGGGTGAAAATTTTGGGATCAAAATTTTGGGGTCAAAATTTTGGGGTCAAAATTTTGGGGTGAAAATTTCGAAGTGAAAATTTTGGGGTGAAAATTTTGGGGTGAAAATTTTGGGATCAAAATTTTGGGGTGAAAATTTTGAAGTGAAAATTTTGGGGTCAAAATTTTGGGGTGAAAATTTTGGGGTGAAAATTTTGGGATCAAAATTTTGGGGTGAAAATTTTGAAGTGAAAATTTTGGGGTCAAAATTTTGGGGTGAAAATTTTGGGATCAAAATTTTGGGGTCAAAATTTTGGGGTCAAAATTTTGGGATCAAAATTTTGGGGTGAAAATTTTGGGGTGAAAATTTTGGGATCAAAATTTTGGGGTGAAAATTTTGGGATCAAAATTTTGGGGTCAAAATTTTGGGGTGAAAATTTTGAAGTGAAAATTTTGGGGTCAAAATTTTGGGGTCAAAATTTTGGGGTGAAAATTTTGGGGTGAAAATTTTGGGATCAAAATTTTGGGGTGAAAATTTTGAAGTGAAAATTTTGGGGTCAAAATTTTGGGGTGAAAATTTTGGGGTGAAAATTTTGGGATCAAAATTTTGGGGTCAAAATTTTGGGGACAAAATTTTGTGGTCAAAATTTTGGGGTGAAAATTTTGGCATCAAAATTTTGGGGTCAAAATTTTGGGGTGAAAATTTTGAAGTGAAAATTTTGGGATCAAAATTTTGGGATCAAAATTTTAGGATCAAAATTTTGGGATCAAAATTTTGGGGTCAAAATTTTGGGGTCAAAATTTTGGGGTGAAATGAAAATTTTGGGATCAAAATTTTGGGGTGAAAATTTTGGGGTGAAAATTTTGGGATCAAAATTTTGGGGTCAAAATTTTGGGGTCAAAATTTTGGGGTGAAAATTTCGAAGTGAAAATTTTGGGATCAAAATTTTGGGGTGAAAATTTTGGGGTGAAAATTTTGGGATCAAAATTTTGGGGTGAAAATTTTGGGGTGAAAATTTTGGGGTGAAAATTTTGAAATGAAAATTTTGGGGTCAAAATTTTGAAGTGAAAATTTTGGGATCAAAATTTTAGGGTGAAAATTTTGGGGTGAAAATTTTGGGGTGAAAATTTTGGGATCAAAATTTTGGGGTCAAAATTTTGGGGACAAAATTTTGTGGTCAAAATTTTGGGGTGAAAATTTTGGGATAAAAATTTTGGGGTGAAAATTTTGGGGTGAAAATTTTGGGATCAAAATTTTGGGGTCAAAATTTTGGGATCAAAATTTTGGGGTCAAAATTTTGGGGTGAAAATTTTGGGGTGAAAATTTTGGGGTGAAAATTTTGGGGTGAAAATTTTGGGATCAAAATTTTGGGGTCAAAATTTTGGGGTGAAAATTTTGGGGTGAAAATTTTGGGGTCAAAATTTTGGGGTGAAAATTTTGAAGTGAAAATTTTGGGGTCAAAATTTTGGGGTGAAAATTTTGGGATCAAAATTTTGGGGTGAAAATTTTGGGATCAAAATTTTGGGGTGAAAATTTTGGGATCAAAATTTTGGGGTGAAAATTTTGGGATCAAAATTTTGGGGTGAAAATTTTGGGGTCAAAATTTTGGGGTCAAAATTTTGGGGTGAAAATTTTGGGGTGAAAATTTTGGGATCAAAATTTTGGGGTGAAAATTTTGAAGTGAAAATTTTGGGGTCAAAATTTTGGGGTGAAAATTTTGGGATCAAAATTTTGGGGTGAAAATTTTGGGATCAAAATTTTGGGGTGAAAATTTTGGGGTGAAAATTTTGGGGTGAAAATTTTGGGGTGAAAATTTTGGGGTGAAAATTTTGGGATCAAAATTTTGGGGTGAAAATTTTGAAGTGAAAATTTTGGGGTCAAAATTTTGGGGTGAAAATTTGGGGTGAAAATTTTGGGATCAAAATTTTGGGGTGAAAATTTTGAAGTGAAAATTTTGGGGTCAAAATTTTGGGGTGAAAATTTTGGGATCAAAATTTTGGGGTGAAAATTTTGGGATCAAAATTTTGGGGTGAAAATTTTGGGGTGAAAATTTTGGGGTGAAAATTTTGGGGTGAAAATTTTGGGGTGAAAATTTTGGGATCAAAATTTTGGGGTGAAAATTTTGGGATCAAAATTTTGGGGTGAAAATTTTGGGGTGAAAATTTTGGGGTCAAAATTTTGGGGTGAAAATTTTGAAGTGAAAATTTTGGGGTCAAAATTTTGGGGTGAAAATTTTGAAGTGAAAATTTTGGGGTCAAAATTTTGGGGTGAAAATTTTGGGATCAAAATTTTGGGGTCAAAATTTTGTGGTCAAAATTTTGGGGTCAAAATTTTGGGGTGAAAATTTTGGGGTGAAAATTTTGGGATCAAAATTTTGGGGTCAAAATTTTGGGGTCAAAATTTTGGGGTGAAAATTTTGAAGTGAAAATTTTGGGATCAAAATTTTGGGGTGAAAATTTTGGGATCAAAATTTTGGGGTCAATATTTTGGGGTCAAAATGTTGGGGTAAAAATTTTGGGGTCAAAATTTTTGTGTGAAAATTTTGGGGTCAAAATTTTTATGTGAAAATTTTGGGGTGAAAATTTTGGGATCAAAATTTTGGGATCAAAATTTTGGGGTCAAAATTTTGGGGTGAAAATTTTGAAGTGAAAATTTTGGGATCAAAATTTTGGGATCAAAATTTTAGGATAAAAATTTTGGGATCAAAATTTTGGGATCAAAAATTTGGGGTCAAAAATTTGGGGTCGAAATTTTGGGGTCAAAATTTTTATGTGAAAATTTTGGGGTGAAAATTTTGGGATCAAAATTTTGAAGTCAAAATTTTGGGCTGAAAATTTTGGGGTGAAAATTTTGGGATCAAAATTTTGGGGTGAAAATTTTGGGATCAAAATTTTGGGATCAAAATTTCGGGGTGAAAATTTTGGGATCAAAATTTTGGGATCAAAATTTTGGGGTGAAAATTTTGGGATCAAAATTTTGGGATCAAAATTTTTGGGTCAAAATTTTGGGGTGAAAATTTTGAAGTGAAAATTTTGGGATCAAAATTTTGGGATCAAAATTTTAGGATCAAAATTTTGGGATCAAAATTTTGGGGTGAAAATTTTGGGGTCAAAATTTTGGGGTCAAAATTTTGGAGTGAAAATTTTGGGATCAAAATTTTGGGGTGAAAATTTTGAAGTGAAAATTTTGGGATCAAAATTTTGGGATCAAAATTTTAGGATCAAAATTTTGGGATCAAAATTTTGGGGTGAAAATTTTGGGATCAAAATTTTGGGGTCAAAATTTTGGGGTCAAAATTTTGGAGTGAAAATTTTGGGATCAAAATTTTGGGGTGAAAATTTTGAAGTGAAAATTTTGGGATGAAAATTTTGGGATTAAAATTTTGGGATCAAAATTTTGGGGTCAAAATTTTGGGGTGAAAATTTTGAAGTGAAAATTTTGGGATCAAAATTTTGGGATCAAAATTTTAGGATAAAAATTTTGGGATCAAAATTTTGGGATCAAAAATTTGGGGTCAAAAATTTGGGGTCGAAATTTTGGGGTCAAAATTTTTATGTGAAAATTTTGGGGTGAAAATTTTGGGATCAAAATTTTGAAGTCAAAATTTTGGGCTGAAAATTTTGGGGTGAAAATTTTGGGATCAAAATTTTGGGGTGAAAATTTTGGGATCAAAATTTTGGGATCAAAATTTTGGGGTGAAAATTTTGGGATCAAAATTTTGGGATCAAAATTTCGGGGTGAAAATTTTGGGATCAAAATTTTGGGATCAAAATTTTGGGGTGAAAATTTTGGGATCAAAATTTTGGGATCAAAATTTTGGGGTCAAAATTTTGGGGTGAAAATTTTGAAGTGAAAATTTTGGGATCAAAATTTTGGGATCAAAATTTTAGGATCAAAATTTTGGGATCAAAATTTTGGGGTGAAAATTTTGGGATCAAAATTTTGGGGTCAAAATTTTGGGGTCAAAATTTTGGAGTGAAAATTTTGGGATCAAAATTTTGGGGTCGAAATTTTGGGGTCGAAAATTTGGGCTGAAAATTTTGGGGTGAAAATTTTGGGATCAAAATTTTGGGGTGAAAATTTTGGGGTGAAAATTTTGAAGTCAAAATTTTGGGATCAAAATTTTGAAGTCAAAATTTTGGGCTGAAATTTTGGGGTCAAAATTTTGGGGTCAAAATTTTGGGGTCAAAATTTTGGGGTGAAAATTTTGGGATCAAAATTTTGGGATCAAAAATTTGGGGTCGAAATTTTGGGGTCGAAAATTTGGGGTGAAAATTTTGGGGTGAAAATTTTGAAGTGAAAATTTTGGGATCAAAATTTTGGGATCAAAATTTTGGGGTGAAAATTTTGGGATCAAAATTTTGGGGTGAAAATTTTGGGATCAAAATTTTGGGATCAAAAATTTGGGGTCGAAATTTTGGGGTTGAAAATTTGGGCTGAAAATTTTGGGGTGAAAATTTTGGGATCAAAATTTTGGGGTGAAAATTTTGAAGTCAAAATTTTGGGATCAAAATTTTGGGGTGAAAATTTTGGGATCAAAATTTTGGGATCAAAATTTTGGGGTTAAAATTTTGGGGTGAAAATTTTGAAGTGAAAATTTTGGGATCAAAATTTTGGGATCAAAATTTTGGGGTGAAAATTTTGGGATCAAAATTTTGGGGTGAAAATTTTGGGATCAAAATTTTGAAGTCAAAATTTTGGGCTGAAAATTTTGGGGTGAAAAATTTGGGATCAAAATTTTGGGATCAAAAATTTGGGGTCGAAATTTTGGGGTCGAAAATTTGGGGTGAAAATTTTGGGGTGAAAATTTTGAAGTGAAAATTTTGGGATCAAAATTTTGAAGTCAAAATTTTGGGCTGAAAATTTTGGGGTGAAAATTTTGGGATCAAAATTTTGGGGTGAAAATTTTGGGGTGAAAATTTTGAAGTGAAAATTTTGGGATCAAAATTTTGGGGTTAAAATTTTGGGATCAAAATTTTGGGGTGAAAATTTTGGGATCAAAATTTTGGGATCAAAATTTTGGGGTCAAAATTTTGGGGTCAAAATTTTGGGGTCAAAATTTTGGGGTGAAAATTTTGGGATCAAAATTTTGGGATCAAAAATTTGGGGTCGAAATTTTGGGGTTGAAAATTTGGGCTGAAAATTTTGGGGTGAAAATTTTGGGATCAAAATTTTGGGGTGAAAATTTTGGGGTGAAAATTTTGAAGTGAAAATTTTGGGATCAAAATTTTGGGGTGAAAATTTTGGGATCAAAATTTTGGGATCAAAATTTTGGGGTGAAAATTTTGGGATCAAAATTTTGGGATCAAAATTTTGGGGTGAAAATTTTGGGATCAAAATTTTGGGATCAAAATTTTGGGGTGAAAATTTTGGGATCAAAATTTTGGGATCAAAAATTTGTGGTCGAAATTTTGGGGTCGAAAATTTGGGCTGAAAATTTTGGGGTGAAAATTTTGGGATCAAAATTTTGGGGTGAAAATTTTGGGGTGAAAATTTTGGGATCAAAATTTTGGGGTGAAAATTTTGGGATCAAAATTTTGGGATCAAAATTTTGGGGTCAAAATTTTGGGGTCAAAATTTTGGGGTGAAAATTTTGGGATCAAAATTTTGGGATCAAAAATTTGGGGTCGAAATTTTGGGGGGTCAAAATTTTGGGGTCAAAATTTTGGGGTGAAAATTTTGGGATCAAAATTTTGGGATCAAAAATTTGGGGTCGAAATTTTGGGGTCGAAAATTTGGGCTGAAAATTTTGGGGTGAAAATTTTGGGATCAAAATTTTGGGGTGAAAATTTTGGGGTGAAAATTTTGAAGTCAAAATTTTGGGATCAAAATTTTGAAGTCAAAATTTTGGGCTGAAATTTTGGGGTCAAAATTTTGGGGTCAAAATTTTGGGGTCAAAATTTTGGGGTGAAAATTTTGGGATCAAAATTTTGGGATCAAAAATTTGGGGTCGAAATTTTGGGGTCGAAAATTTGGGGTGAAAATTTTGGGGTGAAAATTTTGAAGTGAAAATTTTGGGATCAAAATTTTGAAGTCAAAATTTTGGGCTGAAAATTTTGGGGTGAAAATTTTGGGATCAAAATTTTGGGGTGAAAATTTTGGGATCAAAATTTTGGGATCAAAATTTTGGGGTCAAAATTTTGGGGTCAAAATTTTGGGGTGAAAATTTTGGGATCAAAATTTTGGGATCAAAAATTTGGGGTCGAAATTTTGGGGGGTCAAAATTTTGGGGTCAAAATTTTGGGGTGAAAATTTTGGGATCAAAATTTTGGGATCAAAAATTTGGGGTCGAAATTTTGGGGTCGAAAATTTGGGCTGAAAATTTTGGGGTGAAAATTTTGGGATCAAAATTTTGGGGTGAAAATTTTGGGGTGAAAATTTTGAAGTCAAAATTTTGGGATCAAAATTTTGAAGTCAAAATTTTGGGCTGAAATTTTGGGGTCAAAATTTTGGGGTCAAAATTTTGGGGTCAAAATTTTGGGGTGAAAATTTTGGGATCAAAATTTTGGGATCAAAAATTTGGGGTCGAAATTTTGGGGTCGAAAATTTGGGGTGAAAATTTTGGGGTGAAAATTTTGAAGTGAAAATTTTGGGATCAAAATTTTGAAGTCAAAATTTTGGGCTGAAAATTTTGGGGTGAAAATTTTGGGATCAAAATTTTGGGGTGAAAATTTTGGGGTGAAAATTTTGAAGTGAAAATTTTGGGATCAAAATTTTGGGGTTAAAATTTTGGGATCAAAATTTTGGGGTGAAAATTTTGGGATCAAAATTTTGGGATCAAAATTTTGGGGTCAAAATTTTGGGGTCAAAATTTTGGGGTCAAAATTTTGGGGTGAAAATTTTGGGATCAAAATTTTGGGATCAAAAATTTGGGGTCGAAATTTTGGGGTTGAAAATTTGGGCTGAAAATTTTGGGATCAAAATTTTGGGGTGAAAATTTTGGGGTGAAAATTTTGAAGTCAAAATTTTGGGATCAAAATTTTGGGGTGAAAATTTTGGGATCAAAATTTTGGGATCAAAATTTTGGGGTCAAAATTTTGGGTTGAAAATTTTGAAGTGAAAATTTTGGGATCAAAATTTTGGGATCAAAATTTTGGGGTGAAAATTTTGGGATCAAAATTTTGGGGTCAAAATTTTGGGGTCAAAATTTTGGGGTGAAAATTTTGGGGTGAAAATTTTGGGATCAAAATTTTGGGATCAAAAATTTGGGGTCGAAATTTTGGGGTCGAAAATTTGGGCTGAAAATTTTGGGGTGAAAATTTTGGGATCAAAATTTTGGGGTGAAAATTTTGGGGTGAAAATTTTGAAGTCAAAATTTTGGGATCAAAATTTTGGGGTGAAAATTTTGGGATCAAAATTTTGGGATCAAAATTTTGGGGTGAAAATTTTGGGATCAAAATTTTGGGATCAAAATTTTGGGGTCAAAATTTTGGGGTCAAAATTTTGGGGTGAAAATTTTGAAGTGAAAATTTTGGGATCAAAATTTTGGGGTCAAAATTTTGGGGTGAAAATTTTGGGATCAAAATTTTAGGGTGAAAATTTTGAAGTGAAAATTTCGGGGTCAAAATTTTGGGGTGAAAATTTTGGGATCAAAATTTTGGGGTCAAAATTTTGGGGTGAAAATTTTGGGATCAAAATTTTGGGATCAAAATTTTGGGGTCAAAATTTTGGGGTGAAAATTTTGGGGTGAAAATTTTGGGATCAAAATTTTGGGATCAAAAATTTGGGGTCGAAATTTTGGGGTCGAAAATTTGGGCTGAAAATTTTGGGGTGAAAATTTTGGGATCAAAATTTTGGGGTGAAAATTTTGGGGTGAAAATTTTGAAGTCAAAATTTTGGGATCAAAATTTTGGGGTGAAAATTTTGGGATCAAAATTTTGGGATCAAAATTTTGGGGTGAAAATTTTGGGATCAAAATTTTGGGATCAAAATTTTGGGGTCAAAATTTTGGGGTGAAAATTTTGAAGTGATAATTTTGGGATCAAAATTTTGGGATCAAAATTTTAGGATCAAAATTTTGGGATCAAAATTTTGGGGTGAAAATTTTGGGGTGAAAATTTTGTGGTCAAAATTTTGGGATCAAAATTTTGGGGTGAAAATTTTGGGGTGAAAATTTTGGGGTGAAAATTTTTGGGTCAAAATTTTTATGTGAAAATTTTGGGGTGAAAATTTTGGGATCAAAATTTTGGGGTGAAAATTTTGGGGTGAAAATTTTGAAGTGAAAATTTTGGGATCAAAATTTTGGGGTGAAAATTTTGGGGTGAAAATTTTGGGATCAAAATTTTGGGGTGAAAATTTTGGGGTGAAAATTTTGGGGTGAAAATTTTGGGATCAAAATTTTAGGATCAAAATTTTGGGGTCAAAATTTTGGGGTCAAAAATTTGGGGTCAAAATTTTGGGGTCAAAATTTTGGGATCAAAATTTTAGGGTGAAAATTTTTGGGTGAAAATTTTGGGATCAAAATTTTGGGGTGAAAATTTTGGGGTGAAAATTTTGGGATCAAAATTTTGGGGTGAAAATTTTGGGGTGAAAATTTTGGGATCAAAATTTTGGGGTGAAAATTTTGAAGTGAAAATTTTGGGGTCAAAATTTTGGGTTGAAAATTTTGGGATCAAAATTTTGGGGTCAAAATTTTGGGGTCAAAATTTTGGGATGAAAATTTTGAAGTGAAAATTTTGGGATCAAAATTTTGGGGTCAAAATTTTGGGGTGAAAATTTTGGGATCAAAATTTTAGGGTGAAAATTTTGAAGTGAAAATTTTGGGGTCAAAATTTTGGGGTGAAAATTTTGGGATCAAAATTTTGGGGTCAAAATTTTGGGGTCAAAATTTTGGGATCAAAATTTTGGGGTGAAAATTTTGGGATCAAAATTTTGGGGTGAAAATTTTGGGTTGAAAATTTTGGGATCAAAATTTTGGGGTGAAAATTTTGGGGTGAAAATTTTGGGATCAAAATTTTGGGGTGAAAATTTTGGGGTGAAAATTTTGGGGTGAAAATTTTAGGATCAAAATTTTGGGGTGAAAATTTTGAAGTGAAAATTTTGGGGTCAAAATTTTGGGTTGAAAATTTTGGGATCAAAATTTTGGGGTCAAAATTTTGGGGTCAAAATTTTGGGGTGAAAATTTTGAAGTGAAAATTTTGGGATCAAAATTTTGGGGTGAAAATTTTGGGGTGAAAATTTTGGGATCAAAATTTTGGGGTCAAAATTTTGGGGTGAAAATTTTGAAGTGAAAATTTTGGGATCAAAATTTTGGGATCAAAATTTTAGGATCAAAATTTTGGGGTCAAAATTTTGGGATCAAAAATTTGGGGTCAAAATTTTGGGGTGAAAATTTTGAAGTGAAAATTTTGGGATCAAAATTTTGGGGTGAAAATTTTGGGATCAAAATTTTGAAGTCAAAATTTTGGGCTGAAATTTTGGGGTAAAAATTTTTATGTGAAAATTTTGGGGTGAAAATTTTGGGATCAAAATTTTGAAGTCAAAATTTTGGGCTGAAAATTTTGGGGTGAAAATTTTGGGATCAAAATTTTGGGGTGAAAATTTTGGGGTGAAAATTTTGAAGTGAAAATTTTGGGATCAAAATTTTGGGGTGAAAATTTTGGGATCAAAATTTTGGGATCAAAATTTTGGGGTGAAAATTTTGGGATCAAAATTTTGGGATCAAAATTTTGGGGTCAAAATTTTGGGGTGAAAATTTTGAAGTGAAAATTTTGGGATCAAAATTTTGGGGTGAAAATTTTGGGATCAAAATTTTGGGATCAAAATTTTGGGGTCAAAATTTTGGGATCAAAATTTTGGGGTGAAAATTTTGGGGTGAAAATTTTGGGATCAAAATTTTGGGGTCAAAATTTTGGGGTGAAAATTTTGGGATCAAAATTTTGGGATCAAAATTTTAGGATCAAAATTTTGGGGTCAAAATTTTGGGATCAAAAATTTGGGGTCAAAAATTTGGGGTCGAAATTTTGGGGTCAAAATTTTTATGTGAAAATTTTGGGGTGAAAATTTTGGGATCAAAATTTTGAAGTCAAAATTTTGGGCTGAAAATTTTGGGGTGAAAATTTTGGGATCAAAATTTTGGGGTGAAAATTTTGGGGTGAAAATTTTGAAGTGAAAATTTTGGGATCAAAATTTTGGGGTGAAAATTTTGGGATCAAAATTTTGGGATCAAAATTTTGGGATCAAAATTTTGGGATCAAAATTTTGGGGTCAAAATTTTGGGGTGAAAATTTTGAAGTGAAAATTTTGGGATCAAAATTTTGGGATCAAAATTTTGGGGTCAAAATTTTGGGGTCAAAATTTTGGGGTCAAAATTTTGGGGTGAAAATTTTGGGATCAAAATTTTGGGATCAAAAATTTGGGGTCGAAATTTTGGGGTCGAAAATTTGGGCTGAAAATTTTGGGGTGAAAATTTTGGGATCAAAATTTTAGGATCAAAATTTTGGGGTCAAAATTTTGGGGTCAAAAATTTGGGGTCAAAATTTTGGGGTCAAAATTTTGGGATCAAAATTTTGGGGTGAAAATTTTTGGGTGAAAATTTTGGGATCAAAATTTTGGGGTGAAAATTTTGGGGTGAAAATTTTGGGATCAAAATTTTGGGGTGAAAATTTTGGGGTGAAAATTTTGGGATCAAAATTTTGGGGTGAAAATTTTGAAGTGAAAATTTTGGGGTCAAAATTTTGGGTTGAAAATTTTGGGATCAAAATTTTGGGGTCAAAATTTTGGGGTCAAAATTTTGGGATGAAAATTTTGAAGTGAAAATTTTGGGATCAAAATTTTGGGGTCAAAATTTTGGGGTGAAAATTTTGGGATCAAAATTTTAGGGTGAAAATTTTGAAGTGAAAATTTTGGGGTCAAAATTTTGGGGTGAAAATTTTGGGATCAAAATTTTGGGGTCAAAATTTTGGGGTCAAAATTTTGGGATCAAAATTTTGGGGTGAAAATTTTGGGATCAAAATTTTGGGGTGAAAATTTTGGGTTGAAAATTTTGGGATCAAAATTTTGGGGTGAAAATTTTGGGGTGAAAATTTTGGGATCAAAATTTTGGGGTGAAAATTTTGGGGTGAAAATTTTGGGGTGAAAATTTTAGGATCAAAATTTTGGGGTGAAAATTTTGAAGTGAAAATTTTGGGGTCAAAATTTTGGGTTGAAAATTTTGGGATCAAAATTTTGGGTTGAAAATTTTGGGATCAAAATTTTGGGGTCAAAATTTTGGGGTCAAAATTTTGGGGTGAAAATTTTGAAGTGAAAATTTTGGGATCAAAATTTTGGGGTGAAAATTTTGGGGTGAAAATTTTGGGGTGAAAATTTTGGGATCAAAATTTTGGGGTCAAAATTTTGGGGTGAAAATTTTGAAGTGAAAATTTTGGGATCAAAATTTTGGGATCAAAATTTTAGGATCAAAATTTTGGGGTCAAAATTTTGGGATCAAAAATTTGGGGTCAAAATTTTGGGGTGAAAATTTTGAAGTGAAAATTTTGGGATCAAAATTTTGGGGTGAAAATTTTGGGATCAAAATTTTGAAGTCAAAATTTTGGGCTGAAATTTTGGGGTAAAAATTTTTATGTGAAAATTTTGGGGTGAAAATTTTGGGATCAAAATTTTGAAGTCAAAATTTTGGGCTGAAAATTTTGGGGTGAAAATTTTGGGATCAAAATTTTGGGGTGAAAATTTTGGGGTGAAAATTTTGAAGTGAAAATTTTGGGATCAAAATTTTGGGGTGAAAATTTTGGGATCAAAATTTTGGGATCAAAATTTTGGGGTGAAAATTTTGGGATCAAAATTTTGGGATCAAAATTTTGGGGTCAAAATTTTGGGGTGAAAATTTTGAAGTGAAAATTTTGGGATCAAAATTTTGGGGTGAAAATTTTGGGATCAAAATTTTGGGATCAAAATTTTGGGGTCAAAATTTTGGGATCAAAATTTTGGGGTGAAAATTTTGGGGTGAAAATTTTGGGATCAAAATTTTGGGGTCAAAATTTTGGGGTGAAAATTTTGGGATCAAAATTTTGGGATCAAAATTTTAGGATCAAAATTTTGGGGTCAAAATTTTGGGATCAAAAATTTGGGGTCAAAAATTTGGGGTCGAAATTTTGGGGTCAAAATTTTTATGTGAAAATTTTGGGGTGAAAATTTTGGGATCAAAATTTTGAAGTCAAAATTTTGGGCTGAAAATTTTGGGGTGAAAATTTTGGGATCAATATTTTGGGGTGAAAATTTTGGGGTGAAAATTTTGAAGTGAAAATTTTGGGATCAAAATTTTGGGGTGAAAATTTTGGGATCAAAATTTTGGGATCAAAATTTTGGGATCAAAATTTTGGGATCAAAATTTTGGGGTCAAAATTTTGGGGTGAAAATTTTGAAGTGAAAATTTTGGGATCAAAATTTTGGGATCAAAATTTTGGGGTCAAAATTTTGGGGTCAAAATTTTGGGGTCAAAATTTTGGGGTGAAAATTTTGGGATCAAAATTTTGGGATCAAAAATTTGGGGTCGAAATTTTGGGGTCGAAAATTTGGGCTGAAAATTTTGGGGTGAAAATTTTGGGATCAAAATTTTGGGGTGAAAATTTTGGGGTGAAAATTTTGAAGTGAAAATTTTGGGATCAAAATTTTGGGGTGAAAATTTTGGGATCAAAATTTTGGGATCAAAATTTTGGGCTGAAAATTTTGGGGTGAAAATTTTGGGATCAAAATTTTGGGGTCAAAATTTTGGGGTGAAAATTTTGAAGTGAAAATTTTGGGATCAAAATTTTGGGATCAAAATTTTAGGATAAAAATTTTGGGATCAAAATTTTGGGATCAAAAATTTGGGGTCAAAAATTTGGGGTCGAAATTTTGGGGTCAAAATTTTTATGTGAAATTTTGGGATCAAAATTTTGAAGTCAAAATTTTGGGCTGAAAATTTTGGGGTGAAAATTTTGGGATCAAAATTTTGGGGTGAAAATTTTGGGATCAAAATTTTGGGATCAAAATTTTGGGGTGAAAATTTTGGGATCAAAATTTTGGGATCAAAATTTTGGGGTCAAAATTTTGGGGTGAAAATTTTGAAGTGAAAATTTTGGGATCAAAATTTTGGGATCAAAATTTTAGGATCAAAATTTTGGGATCAAAATTTTGGGGTGAAAATTTTGGGATCAAAATTTTGGGGTCAAAATTTTGGGGTCAAAATTTTGGAGTGAAAATTTTGGGATCAAAAATCAAAATTTTGGGGTGAAAATTTTGAAGTGAAAATTTTGGGATCAAAATTTTGGGATGAAAATTTTGAAGTGAAAATTTTGGGGTGAAAATTTTGGGATCAAAATTTTGGGGTGAAAATTTTGGGGTCAAAATTTTGGGGTGAAAATTTTGAAGTGAAAATTTTGGGGTGAAAATTTTGGGATCAAAATTTTGGGGTGAAAATTTTGGGGTCAAAATTTTGGGGTGAAAATTTTGGGATCAAAATTTTGGGATCAAAATTTTAGGATCAAAATTTTGGGGTCAACATTTTGGGATCAAAAATTTGGGGTCAAAAATTTGGGGTCGAAATTTTGGGGTCAAAATTTTGGGGTGAAAATTTTGGGGTGAAAATTTTGGGATCAAAATTTTGAAGTCAAAATTTTGGGCTGAAAATTTTGGGGTGAAAATTTTGGGATCAAAATTTTGGGGTGAAAATTTTGGGGTGAAAATTTTGAAGTGAAAATTTTGGGATCAAAATTTTGGGGTGAAAATTTTGGGATCAAAATTTTGGGATCAAAATTTTGGGGTCAAAATTTTGGGGTGAAAATTTTGAAGTGAAAATTTTGGGATCAAAATTTTGGGGTGAAAATTTTGGGATCAAAATTTTGGGATCAAAATTTTGGGGTGAAAATTTTGGGATCAAAATTTTGGGATCAAAATTTTGGGGTCAAAATTTTGGGGTGAAAATTTTGAAGTGAAAATTTTGGGATCAAAATTTTGGGATCAAAATTTTAGGATCAAAATTTTGGGATCAAAATTTTGGGGTGAAAATTTTGGGATCAAAATTTTGGGGTCAAAATTTTGGGGGTCAAATTTTGGGGTGAAAATTTTGGGATCAAAATTTTGGGATCAAAAATTTGGGGTCGAAATTTTGGGGTCAAAATTTTTATGTGAAAATTTTGGGGTGAAAATTTTGGGATCAAAATTTTGAAGTCAAAATTTTGGGCTGAAAATTTTGGGGTGAAAATTTTGGGATCAAAATTTTGGGGTGAAAATTTTGGGGTGAAAATTTTGAAGTGAAAATTTTGGGATCAAAATTTTGGGGTGAAAATTTTGGGGTCAAAATTTTGGGGTGAAAATTTTGAAGTGAAAATTTTGGGGTCAAAATTTTGGGGTGAAAATTTTGGGATCAAAATTTTGGGGTCAAAATTTTGGGGTCAAAATTTTGGGATCAAAATTTTGGGGTGAAAATTTTGGGGTGAAAATTTTGGGATCAAAATTTTGGGGTGAAAATTTTGGGATCAAAATTTTGGGGTGAAAATTTTGGGATCAAAATTTTGGGGTGAAAATTTTGGGATCAAAATTTTGGGGTGAAAATTTTGGGGTCAAAATTTTGGGGTCAAAATTTTGGGGTGAAAATTTTGGGATCAAAATTTTAGGATAAAAATTTTGGGATCAAAATTTTGGGATCAAAAATTTGGGGGTCAAAAATTTGGGGTCGAAATTTTGGGGTCAAAATTTTTATTGAAAATTTTGGGGTGAAAATTTTGGGATCAAAATTTTGAAGTCAAAATTTTGGGCTGAAAATTTTGGGGGTGAAAATTTTGGGATCAAAATTTTGGGGTGAAAATTTTGGGATCAAAATTTTGGGGTGAAAATTTTGGGATCAAAATTTTGGGATCAAAATTTTGGGGTGAAAATTTTGGGATCAAAATTTTGGGATCAAAATTTTGGGGTGAAAATTTTGGGATCAAAATTTTGGGATCAAAATTTTGGGGTCGAAATTTTGGGGTGAAAATTTTGAAGTGAAAATTTTGGGATCAAAATTTTGGGGTGAAAATTTTGAAGTGAAAATTTTGGGATCAAAATTTTGGGGTGAAAATTTTGGGATTAAAATTTTGGGATCAAAATTTTGGGGTCAAAATTTTGGGGTCAAAATTTTGGAGTGAAAATTTTGGGATCAAAATTTTGGGGTGAAAATTTTGAAGTGAAAATTTTGGGATCAAAATTTTGGGGTCAAAATTTTGGGATCAAAAATTTGGGGTCAAAAATTTGGGGTCGAAATTTTGGGGTCAAAATTTTGGGGTGAAAATTTTGAAGTGAAAATTTTGGGATCAAAATTTTGGGGTCAAAATTTTGGGGTGAAAATTTTGAAGTGAAAATTTTGGGATCAAAATTTTGGGGTGAAAATTTTGGGATCAAAATTTTGGGGTCAAAATTTTGGGGTCAAAATTTTGGGGTCAAAATTTTGGGGTGAAAATTTTGGGATCAAAATTTTGGGATCAAAAATTTGGGGTCGAAATTTTGGGGTCGAAAATTTGGGCTGAAAATTTTGGGGTGAAAATTTTGGGATCAAAATTTTGGGGTGAAAATTTTGGGGTGAAAATTTTGAAGTCAAAATTTTGGGATCAAAATTTTGAAGTCAAAATTTTGGGCTGAAATTTTGGGGTCAAAATTTTGGGGTCAAAATTTTGGGGTCAAAATTTTGGGGTGAAAATTTTGGGATCAAAATTTTGGGATCAAAAATTTGGGGTCGAAATTTTGGGGTCGAAAATTTGGGGTGAAAATTTTGGGGTGAAAATTTTGAAGTGAAAATTTTGGGATCAAAATTTTGAAGTCAAAATTTTGGGCTGAAAATTTTGGGGTGAAAATTTTGGGATCAAAATTTTGGGGTGAAAATTTTGGGGTGAAAATTTTGAAGTGAAAATTTTGGGATCAAAATTTTGGGGTGAAAATTTTGGGATCAAAATTTTGGGGTGAAAATTTTGGGATCAAAATTTTGGGATCAAAATTTTGGGGTCAAAATTTTGGGGTGAAAATTTTGAAGTGAAAATTTTGGGATCAAAATTTTGGGATCAAAATTTTGGGGTGAAAATTTTGGGATCAAAATTTTGGGGTCAAAATTTTGGGGTCAAAATTTTGGGGTGAAAATTTTGGGGTGAAAATTTTGGGATCAAAATTTTGGGATCAAAAATTTGGGGTCGAAATTTTGGGGTCGAAAATTTGGGCTGAAAATTTTGGGTTGAAAATTTTGGGATCAAAATTTTGGGGTGAAAATTTTGGGGTGAAAATTTTGAAGTCAAAATTTTGGGATCAAAATTTTGGGGTGAAAATTTTGGGGTGAAAATTTTGGGATCAAAATTTTGGGGTGAAAATTTTGGGGTGAAAATTTTGGGGTGAAAATTTTGGGATCAAAATTTTAGGATCAAAATTTTGGGGTCAAAATTTTGGGGTCAAAAATTTGGGGTCAAAATTTTGGGGTCAAAATTTTGGGATCAAAATTTTGGGGTGAAAATTTTTGGGTGAAAATTTTGGGATCAAAATTTTGGGGTGAAAATTTTGGGGTGAAAATTTTGGGATCAAAATTTTGGGGTGAAAATTTTGGGGTGAAAATTTTGGGATCAAAATTTTGGGGTGAAAATTTTGAAGTGAAAATTTTGGGGTCAAAATTTTGGGTTGAAAATTTTGGGATCAAAATTTTGGGGTCAAAATTTTGGGGTCAAAATTTTGGGATGAAAATTTTGAAGTGAAAATTTTGGGATCAAAATTTTGGGGTCAAAATTTTGGGGTGAAAATTTTGGGATCAAAATTTTAGGGTGAAAATTTTGAAGTGAAAATTTTGGGGTCAAAATTTTGGGGTGAAAATTTTGGGATCAAAATTTTGGGGTCAAAATTTTGGGGTCAAAATTTTGGGATCAAAATTTTGGGGTGAAAATTTTGGGATCAAAATTTTGGGGTGAAAATTTTGGGTTGAAAATTTTGGGATCAAAATTTTGGGGTGAAAATTTTGGGGTGAAAATTTTGGGATCAAAATTTTGGGGTGAAAATTTTGGGGTGAAAATTTTGGGGTGAAAATTTTAGGATCAAAATTTTGGGGTGAAAATTTTGAAGTGAAAATTTTGGGGTCAAAATTTTGGGTTGAAAATTTTGGGATCAAAATTTTGGGGTCAAAATTTTGGGGTCAAAATTTTGGGGTGAAAATTTTGAAGTGAAAATTTTGGGATCAAAATTTTGGGGTGAAAATTTTGGGGTGAAAATTTTGGGATCAAAATTTTGGGGTCAAAATTTTGGGGTGAAAATTTTGAAGTGAAAATTTTGGGATCAAAATTTTGGGATCAAAATTTTAGGATCAAAATTTTGGGGTCAAAATTTTGGGATCAAAAATTTGGGGTCAAAATTTTGGGGTGAAAATTTTGAAGTGAAAATTTTGGGATCAAAATTTTGGGGTGAAAATTTTGGGATCAAAATTTTGGGGTGAAAATTTTGGGATCAAAATTTTGGGATCAAAATTTTGGGGTCAAAATTTTGGGGTGAAAATTTTGAAGTGAAAATTTTGGGATCAAAATTTTGGGATCAAAATTTTGGGGTCAAAATTTTGGGGTCAAAATTTTGGGGTCAAAATTTTGGGGTGAAAATTTTGGGATCAAAATTTTGGGATCAAAAATTTGGGGTCGAAATTTTGGGGTCGAAAATTTGGGCTGAAAATTTTGGGGTGAAAATTTTGGGATCAAAATTTTGGGGTGAAAATTTTGGGGTGAAAATTTTGAAGTGAAAATTTTGGGGTGAAAATTTTGGGATCAAAATTTTGGGATCAAAATTTTGTGCTGAAAATTTTGGGGTGAAAATTTTGGGATCAAAATTTTGGGGTCAAAATTTTGGGGTGAAAATTTTGAAGTGAAAATTTTGGGATCAAAATTTTGGGATCAAAATTTTAGGATAAAAATTTTGGGATCAAAATTTTGGGATCAAAAATTTGGGGTCAAAAATTTGGGGTCGAAATTTTGGGGTCAAAATTTTTATGTGAAATTTTGGGATCAAAATTTTGAAGTCAAAATTTTGGGCTGAAAATTTTGGGCTGAAAATTTTGGGATCAAAATTTTGGGATCAAAATTTTGGGGTGAAAATTTTGGGATCAAAATTTTGGGATCAAAATTTTGGGGTGAAAATTTTGGGATCAAAATTTTGGGATCAAAATTTTGGGGTCAAAATTTTGGGGTCAAAATTTTGGGGTGAAAATTTTGGGATCAAAATTTTGGGATCAAAAATTTGGGGTCGAAATTTTGGGGTCAAAATTTTTATGTGAAAATTTTGGGGTGAAAATTTTGGGATCAAAATTTTGAAGTCAAAATTTTGGGCTGAAAATTTTGGGGTGAAAATTTTGGGATCAAAATTTTGGGGTGAAAATTTTGGGGTGAAAATTTTGAAGTGAAAATTTTGGGATCAAAATTTTGGGGTGAAAATTTTGGGATCAAAATTTTGGGATCAAAATTTTGGGGTGAAAATTTTGGGATCAAAATTTTGGGATCAAAATTTTGGGGTCAAAATTTTGGGGTGAAAATTTTGAAGTGAAAATTTTGGGATCAAAATTTTGGGATCAAAATTTTAGGATAAAAATTTTGGGATCAAAATTTTGGGATCAAAAATTTGGGGTCAAAAATTTGGGGTCGAAATTTTGGGGTCAAAATTTTTATTTGAAAATTTTGGGGTGAAAATTTTGGGATCAAAATTTTGAAGTCAAAATTTTGGGCTGAAAATTTTGGGGTGAAAATTTTGGGATCAAAATTTTGGGGTGAAAATTTTGGGATCAAAATTTTGGGGTGAAAATTTTGGGATCAAAATTTTGGGATCAAAATTTTGGGGTGAAAATTTTGGGATCAAAATTTTGGGATCAAAATTTTGGGGTGAAAATTTTGGGATCAAAATTTTGGGATCAAAATTTTGGGGTGAAAATTTTGGGATCAAAATTTTGGGATCAAAATTTTGGGGTCGAAATTTTGGGGTGAAAATTTTGAAGTGAAAATTTTGGGATCAAAATTTTGGGGTGAAAATTTTGAAGTGAAAATTTTGGGATCAAAATTTTGGGGTGAAAATTTTGGGATTAAAATTTTGGGATCAAAATTTTGGGGTCAAAATTTTGGGGTCAAAATTTTGGAGTGAAAATTTTGGGATCAAAATTTTGGGGTGAAAATTTTGGGATCAAAATTTTGGGGTCAAAATTTTGGGATCAAAAATTTGGGGTCAAAAATTTGGGGTCGAAATTTTGGGGTCAAAATTTTGGGGTGAAAATTTTGAAGTGAAAATTTTGGGATCAAAATTTTGGGGTCAAAATTTTGGGGTGAAAATTTTGAAGTGAAAATTTTGGGATCAAAATTTTGGGATCAAAATTTTGGGATCAAAATTTTGGGGTGAAAATTTTGGGATCAAAATTTTGGGGTCAAAATTTTGGGGTCAAAATTTTGGGGTCAAAATTTTGGGGTGAAAATTTTGGGATCAAAATTTTGGGATCAAAAATTTGGGGTCGAAATTTTGGGGTCGAAAATTTGGGCTGAAAATTTTGGGGTGAAAATTTTGGGATCAAAATTTTGGGGTGAAAATTTTGGGGTGAAAATTTTGAAGTCAAAATTTTGGGATCAAAATTTTGAAGTCAAAATTTTGGGCTGAAATTTTGGGGTCAAAATTTTGGGGTCAAAATTTTGGGGTCAAAATTTTGGGGTGAAAATTTTGGGATCAAAATTTTGGGATCAAAAATTTGGGGTCGAAATTTTGGGGTCGAAAATTTGGGGTGAAAATTTTGGGGTGAAAATTTTGAAGTGAAAATTTTGGGATCAAAATTTTGAAGTCAAAATTTTGGGCTGAAAATTTTGGGGTGAAAATTTTGGGATCAAAATTTTGGGGTGAAAATTTTGGGGTGAAAATTTTGAAGTGAAAATTTTGGGATCAAAATTTTGGGGTGAAAATTTTGGGATCAAAATTTTGGGGTGAAAATTTTGGGATCAAAATTTTGGGATCAAAATTTTGGGGTCAAAATTTTGGGGTGAAAATTTTGAAGTGAAAATTTTGGGATCAAAATTTTGGGATCAAAATTTTGGGGTGAAAATTTTGGGATCAAAATTTTGGGGTCAAAATTTTGGGGTGAAAATTTTGGGGTGAAAATTTTGGGGTGAAAATTTTGGGATCAAAATTTTGGGATCAAAAATTTGGGGTCGAAATTTTGGGGTCGAAAATTTGGGCTGAAAATTTTGGGGTGAAAATTTTGGGATCAAAATTTTGGGGTGAAAATTTTGGGGTGAAAATTTTGAAGTCAAAATTTTGGGATCAAAATTTTGGGGTGAAAATTTTGGGGTGAAAATTTTGGGATCAAAATTTTGGGGTGAAAATTTTGGGGTGAAAATTTTGGGGTGAAAATTTTGGGATCAAAATTTTAGGATCAAAATTTTGGGGTCAAAATTTTGGGGTCAAAAATTTGGGGTCAAAATTTTGGGGTCAAAATTTTGGGATCAAAATTTTGGGGTGAAAATTTTTGGGTGAAAATTTTGGGATCAAAATTTTGGGGTGAAAATTTTGGGGTGAAAATTTTGGGATCAAAATTTTGGGGTGAAAATTTTGGGGTGAAAATTTTGGCATCAAAATTTTGGGGTGAAAATTTTGAAGTGAAAATTTTGGGGTCAAAATTTTGGGTTGAAAATTTTGGGATCAAAATTTTGGGGTCAAAATTTTGGGGTCAAAATTTTGGGATGAAAATTTTGAAGTGAAAATTTTGGGATCAAAATTTTGGGGTCAAAATTTTGGGGTGAAAATTTTGGGATCAAAATTTTAGGGTGAAAATTTTGAAGTGAAAATTTTGGGGTCAAAATTTTGGGGTGAAAATTTTGGGATCAAAATTTTGGGGTCAAAATTTTGGGGTCAAAATTTTGGGATCAAAATTTTGGGGTGAAAATTTTGGGATCAAAATTTTGGGGTGAAAATTTTGGGTTGAAAATTTTGGGATCAAAATTTTGGGGTGAAAATTTTGGGGTGAAAATTTTGGGATCAAAATTTTGGGGTGAAAATTTTGGGGTGAAAATTTTAGGATCAAAATTTTGGGGTGAAAATTTTGAAGTGAAAATTTTGGGGTCAAAATTTTGGGTTGAAAATTTTGGGATCAAAATTTTGGGGTCAAAATTTTGGGGTCAAAATTTTGGGGTGAAAATTTTGAAGTGAAAATTTTGGGATCAAAATTTTGGGGTGAAAATTTTGGGGTGAAAATTTTGGGATCAAAATTTTGGGGTCAAAATTTTGGGGTGAAAATTTTGAAGTGAAAATTTTGGGATCAAAATTTTGGGATCAAAATTTTAGGATCAAAATTTTGGGGTCAAAATTTTGGGATCAAAAATTTGGGGTCAAAATTTTGGGGTGAAAATTTTGAAGTGAAAATTTTGGGATCAAAATTTTGGGGTGAAAATTTTGGGATCAAAATTTTGAAGTCAAAATTTTGGGCTGAAATTTTGGGGTAAAAATTTTTATGTGAAAATTTTGGGGTGAAAATTTTGGGATCAAAATTTTGAAGTCAAAATTTTGGGCTGAAAATTTTGGGGTGAAAATTTTGGGATCAAAATTTTGGGGTGAAAATTTTGGGGTGAAAATTTTGAAGTGAAAATTTTGGGATCAAAATTTTGGGGTGAAAATTTTGGGATCAAAATTTTGGGATCAAAATTTTGGGGTGAAAATTTTGGGATCAAAATTTTGGGATCAAAATTTTGGGGTCAAAATTTTGGGGTGAAAATTTTGAAGTGAAAATTTTGGAATCAAAATTTTGGGGTGAAAATTTTGGGATCAAAATTTTGGGATCAAAATTTTGGGGTCAAAATTTTGGGATCAAAATTTTGGGGTCAAAATTTTGGGATCAAAATTTTGGGGTGAAAATTTTGGGGTGAAAATTTTGGGATCAAAATTTTGGGGTCAAAATTTTGGGGTGAAAATTTTGGGATCAAAATTTTGGGATCAAAATTTTAGGATCAAAATTTTGGGGTCAAAATTTTGGGATCAAAAATTTGGGGTCAAAAATTTGGGGTCGAAATTTTGGGGTCAAAATTTTTATGTGAAAATTTTGGGGTGAAAATTTTGGGATCAAAATTTTGAAGTCAAAATTTTGGGCTGAAAATTTTGGGGTGAAAATTTTGGGATCAAAATTTTGGGGTGAAAATTTTGGGGTGAAAATTTTGAAGTGAAAATTTTGGGATCAAAATTTTGGGGTGAAAATTTTGGGATCAAAATTTTGGGATCAAAATTTTGGGGTGAAAATTTTGGGATCAAAATTTTGGGATCAAAATTTTGGGGTCAAAATTTTGGGGTGAAAATTTTGAAGTGAAAATTTTGGGATCAAAATTTTGGGATCAAAATTTTGGGGTCAAAATTTTGGGGTCAAAATTTTGGGGTCAAAATTTTGGGGTGAAAATTTTGGGATCAAAATTTTGGGATCAAAATTTTGGGGTCAAAATTTTGGGGTGAAAATTTTGAAGTGAAAATTTTGGGATCAAAATTTTGGGATCAAAATTTTAGGATCAAAATTTTGGGATCAAAATTTTGGGGTGAAAATTTTGGGATCAAAATTTTGGGGTCAAAATTTTGGGGTCAAAATTTTGGAGTGAAAATTTTGGGATCAAAATTTTGGGGTGAAAATTTTGAAGTGAAAATTTTGGGATCAAAATTTTGGGATGAAAATTTTGAAGTGAAAATTTTGGGGTGAAAATTTTGGGATCAAAATTTTGGGGTGAAAATTTTGGGGTCAAAATTTTGGGGTGAAAATTTTGAAGTGAAAATTTTGGGGTGAAAATTTTGGGATCAAAATTTTGGGGTGAAAATTTTGGGGTCAAAATTTTGGGGTGAAAATTTTGAAGTGAAAATTTTGGGATCAAAATTTTGGGGTGAAAATTTTGAAGTGAAAATTTTGGGGTCAAAATTTTGGGGTGAAAATTTTGGGATCAAAATTTTGGGGTCAAAATTTTGGGGTGAAAATTTTGGGATAAAAATTTTGGGGTGAAAATTTTGGGGTGAAAATTTTGGGATCAAAATTTTGGGGTCAAAATTTTGGGGTCAAAATTTTGGGGTGAAAATTTTGAAGTGAAAATTTTGGGATCAAAATTTTGGGGTGAAAATTTTGGGGTGAAAATTTTGGGATCAAAATTTTGGGGTGAAAATTTTGAAGTGAAAATTTTGGGGTCAAAATTTTGGGGTGAAAATTTTGGGATCAAAATTTTGGGGTCAAAATTTTGGGGTCAAAATTTTGGGATCAAAATTTTGGGGTGAAAATTTTGGGGTGAAAATTTTGGGATCAAAATTTTGGGGTGAAAATTTTGGGATCAAAATTTTGGGGTGAAAATTTTGGGATCAAAATTTTGGGGTGAAAATTTTGGGATCAAAATTTTGGGGTGAAAATTTTGGGGTCAAAATTTTGGGGTCAAAATTTTGGGGTGAAAATTTTGAAGTGAAAATTTTGGGGTCAAAATTTTGGGGTGAAAATTTTGAAGTGAAAATTTTGGGGTCAAAATTTTGGGGTGAAAATTTTGGGATCAAAATTTTGGGGTCAAAATTTTGTGGTCAAAATTTTGGGGTCAAAATTTTGGGGTGAAAATTTTAGGATCAAAATTTTGGGGTGAAAATTTTGAAGTGAAAATTTTGGGGTTAAAATTTTGGGTTGAAAATTTTGGGATCAAAATTTTGGGGTCAAAATTTTGGGGTCAAAATTTTGGGGTGAAAATTTTGAAGTGAAAATTTTGGGATCAAAATTTTGGGGTGAAAATTTTGGGGTGAAAATTTTGGGATCAAAATTTTGGGGTGAAAATTTTGAAGTGAAAATTTTGGGGTCAAAATTTTGGGGTGAAAATTTTGGGATCAAAATTTTGGGGTCAAAATTTTGGGGTCAAAATTTTGGGATCAAAATTTTGGGGTGAAAATTTTGGGGTGAAAATTTTGGGATCAAAATTTTGGGGTGAAAATTTTGGGATCAAAATTTTGGGGTGAAAATTTTGGGATCAAAATTTTGGGGTGAAAATTTTGGGATCAAAATTTTGGGGTGAAAATTTTGGGGTGAAAATTTTGGGGTCAAAATTTTGGGGTGAAAATTTTGAAGTGAAAATTTTGGGGTCAAAATTTTGGGGTGAAAATTTTGAAGTGAAAATTTTGGGGTCAAAATTTTGGGGTGAAAATTTTGGGATCAAAATTTTGGGGTCAAAATTTTGTGGTCAAAATTTTGGGGTCAAAATTTTGGGGTGAAAATTTTGAAGTGAAAATTTTGGGATCAAAATTTTGGGGTGAAAATTTTGGGGTCAAAATTTTGGGTTCAAAATTTTGGGATCAAAATTTTGGGGTGAAAATTTTGGGGTGAAAATTTTGGGATCAAAATTTTGGGGTGAAAATTTTGGGATCAAAATTTTGGGGTCAAAATTTTGGGGTGAAAATTTTGAAGTGAAAATTTTGGGGTCAAAATTTTGGGGTGAAAATTTTGGGATCAAAATTTTGGGGTCAAAATTTTGGGGTGAAAATTTTGGGATAAAAATTTTGGGGTGAAAATTTTGGGGTGAAAATTTTGGGATCAAAATTTTGGGGTGAAAATTTTGGGATCAAAATTTTGGGGTCAAAATTTTGGGGTGAAAATTTTGAAGTGAAAATTTTGGGATCAAAATTTTGGGGTCAAAATTTTGGGGTCAAAATTTTGGGGTGAAAATTTTGAAGTGAAAATTTTGGGGTCAAAATTTTGGATTGAAATTTTTGGGATCAAAATTTTGGGGTCAAAATTTTGGGGTGAAAATTTTGAAGTGAAAATTTTGGGATCAAAATTTTGGGGTGAAAATTTTGGGGTGAAAATTTTGGGATCAAAATTTTGGGGTGAAAATTTTGAAGTGAAAATTTTGGGGTCAAAATTTTGGGGTGAAAATTTTGGGATCAAAATTTTGGGGTCAAAATTTTGGGGTCAAAATTTTGGGATCAAAATATATTGGGGTGAAAATTTTGGGATCAAAATTTTGGGGTGAAAATTTTGGGATCAAAATTTTGGGGTCAAAATTTTGTGGTCAAAATTTTGGGGTGAAAATTTTGGGATCAAAATTTTGGGGTCAAAATTTTGGGGTCAAAATTTTGGGGTGAAAATTTTGAAGTGAAAATTTTGGGATCAAAATTTTGGGATCAAAATTTTAGGATCAAAATTTTAGGATCAAAATTTTGAAGTGAAAATTTTGGTGAAAATTTTGAAGTGAAAATTTTGGGATCAAAATTTTGGGGTGAAAATTTTGGGGTGAAAATTTTGGGATCAAAATTTTGGGGTGAAAATTTTGAAGTGAAAATTTTGGGGTCAAAATTTTGGGGTGAACATTTTGGGATCAAAATTTTGGGGTCAAAATTTTGGGGTGAAAATTTTGGGGTCAAAATTTTTATGTGAAAATTTTGGGGTGAAAATTTTGGGATCAAAATTTTGGGGTGAAAATTTTGAAGTGAAAATTTTGGGGTCAAAATTTTGGGTTGAAAATTTTGGGATCAAAATTTTGGGGTCAAAATTTTGGGGTCAAAATTTTGGGGTGAAAATTTTGAAGTGAAAATTTTGGGATCAAAATTTTGGGGTGAAAATTTTGAAGTGAAAATTTTGGGATCAAAATTTTGGGGTGAAAATTTTGGGATCAAAATTTTGGGGTGAAAATTTTGAAGTGAAAATTTTGGGGTCAAAATTTTGGGGTGAAAGTTTTGGGGTGAAAATTTTGGGATCAAAATTTTGGGGTGAAAATTTTGAAGTGAAAATTTTGGGGTCAAAATTTTGGGGTGAAAATTTTGGGATCAAAATTTTGGGGTCAAAATTTTGGGGTGAAAATTTTGGGGTCAAAATTTTTATGTGAAAATTTTGGGGTGAAAATTTTGGGATCAAAATTTTGGGGTGAAAATTTTGGGGTGAAAATTTTGGGGTGAAAATTTTGAAATGAAAATTTTGGGGTCAAAATTTTGGGGTGAAAATTTTGGGATCAAAATTTTGGGGATCAAAATTTTGGGGTGAAAATTTTGGGGTGAAAATTTTGGGATCAAAATTTTGGGGTGAAAATTTTGGGGTGAAAATTTTGGGATCAAAATTTTGGGGTCAAAATTTTGGGGACAAAATTTTGTGGTCAAAATTTTGGGGTGAAAATTTTGGGATCAAAATTTTGGGGTCAAAATTTTGGGGTGAAAATTTTGAAGTGAAAATTTTGGGATCAAAATTTTGGGGTGAAAATTTTGGGGTGAAAATTTTGGGATCAAAATTTTGGGATGAAAATTTTGGGGTAAAAATTTTGGGATCAAAATTTTGGGGTGAAAATTTTGGGATCAAAATTTTGGGGACAAAATTTTGGGGTGAAAATTTTGAAGTGAAAATTTTGGGATCAAAATTTTGGGGTCAAAATTTTGGGGTGAAAATTTTGAAGTGAAAATTTTGGGGTCAAAATTTTGGATTGAAAATTTTGGGATCAAAATTTTGGGGTCAAAATTTTGGGGTGAAAATTTTGAAGTGAAAATTTTGGGATCAAAATTTTGGGGTCAAAATTTTGGGGTCAAAATTTTGGGGTGAAAATTTTGGGATCAAAATTTTGGGGTGAAAATTTTGGGGTGAAAATTTTGGGATAAAAATTTTGGGGTGAAAATTTTGGGGTGAAAATTTTGGGATCAAAATTTTGGGGTCAAAATTTTGGGGACAAAATTTTGTGTCAAAATTTTGGGGTGAAAATTTTGGGATCAAAATTTTGGGGTCAAAATTTTGGGGTGAAAATTTTGGGATCAAAATTTTGGGGTCAAAATTTTGGGGACAAAATTTTGTGGTCAAAATTTTGGGGTGAAAATTTTGGGATCAAAATTTTGGGGTCAAAATTTTGGGGTGAAAATTTTGAAGTGAAAATTTTGGGATCAAAATTTTGGGGTGAAAATTTTGGGGTGAAAATTTTGGGATCAAAATTTTGGGGTGAAAATTTTGGGGTAAAAATTTTGGGATCAAAATTTTGGGGTGAAAATTTTGGGATCAAAATTTTGGGGTCAAAATTTTGGGGTGAAAATTTTGAAGTGAAAATTTTGGGATCAAAATTTTGGGGTCAAAATTTTGGGGTCAAAATTTTGGGGTGAAAATTTTGAAGTGAAAATTTTGGGGTCAAAATTTTGGATTGAAAATTTTGGGATCAAAATTTTGGGGTCAAAATTTTGGGGTGAAAATTTTGAAGTGAAAATTTTGGGATCAAAATTTTGGGGTCAAAATTTTGGGGTCAAAATTTTGGGGTGAAAATTTTGGGATCAAAATTTTGGGGTGAAAATTTTGGGGTGAAAATTTTGGGATCAAAATTTTGGGGTGAAAATTTTGGGGTGAAAATTTTGGGATCAAAATTTTGGGGTCAAAATTTTGGGGACAAAATTTTGTGGTCAAAATTTTGGGGTGAAAATTTTGGGATCAAAATTTTGGGGTCAAAATTTTGGGGTGAAAATTTTGAAGTGAAAATTTTGGGATCAAAATTTTGGGGTGAAAATTTTGGGGTGAAAATTTTGGGATCAAAATTTTGGGGTGAAAATTTTGGGGTCAAAATTTTGGGGTGAAAATTTTGGGATCAAAATTTTGGGGTGAAAATTTTGAAGTGAAAATTTTGGGATCAAAATTTTGGGGTGAAAATTTTGGGATCAAAATTTTGGGGTGAAAATTTTGAAGTGAAAATTTTGGGGTCAAAATTTTGGGGTGAAAGTTTTGGGGTGAAAATTTTGGGATAAAAATTTTGGGGTCAAAATTTTGGGGTGAAAATTTTGGGGTCAAAATTTTTATGTGAAAATTTTGGGGTGAAAATTTTGGGATCAAAATTTTGGGGTGAAAATTTTGAAGTGAAAAATTTGGGGTCAAAATTTTGGGTTGAAAATTTTGGGATCAAAATTTTGGGGTCAAAATTTTGGGGTCAAAATTTTGGGGTGAAAATTTTGAAGTGAAAATTTTGGGATCAAAATTTTGGGGTGAAAATTTTGAAGTGAAAATTTTGGGATCAAAATTTTGGGGTGAAAATTTTGGGATCAAAATTTTGGGGTGAAAATTTTGGGGTCAAAATTTTGGGGTGAAAGTTTTGGGGTGAAAATTTTGGGATCAAAATTTTGGGGTGAAAATTTTGAAGTGAAAATTTTGGGGTCAAAATTTTGGGGTGAAAATTTTGGGATCAAAATTTTGGGGTCAAAATTTTGGGGTGAAAATTTTGGGGTCAAAATTTTTATGTGAAAATTTTGGGGTGAAAATTTTGGGATCAAAATTTTGGGGTGAAAATTTTGGGGTGAAAATTTTGAAATGAAAATTTTGGGGTCAAAATTTTGGGGTGAAAATTTTGGGATCAAAATTTTGGGGTGAAAATTTTGGGGTGAAAATTTTGGGATCAAAATTTTGGGGTCAAAATTTTGGGGACAAAATCTTGTGGTCAAAATTTTGGGGTGAAAATTTTGGGATCAAAATTTTGGGGTCAAAATTTTGTGGTCAAAATTTTGGGGTCAAAATTTTGGGGTGAAAATTTTGAAGTGAAAATTTTGGGATCAAAATTTTGGGGTGAAAATTTTGGGGTGAAAATTTTGGGATCAAAATTTTGGGGTGAAAATTTTGGGGTGAAAATTTTGGGATCAAAATTTTGGGGTGAAAATTTTGAAGTGAAAATTTTGAGGTCAAAATTTTGGGGTGAAAATTTTGGGATCAAAATTTTGGGGTCAAAATTTTGGGGTCAAAATTTTGGGATCAAAATTTTGGGGTGAAAATTTTGGGGTGAAAATTTTGGGATCAAAATTTTGGGGTGAAAATTTTGGGATCAAAATTTTGGGGTCAAAATTTTGTGGTCAAAATTTTGGGGTGAAAATTTTGGGATCAAAATTTTGGGGTCAAAATTTTGGGGTCAAAATTTTGGGGTGAAAATTTTGAAGTGAAAATTTTGGGATCAAAATTTTGGGATCAAAATTTTAGGATCAAAATTTTAGGATCAAAATTTTGAAGTGAAAATTTTGGGGTCAAAATTTTGGGGTGAAAATTTTGGGATCAAAATTTTGGGGTCAAAATTTTGTGGTCAAATTTTTGGGGTCAAAATTTTGGGGTGAAAATTTTGAAGTGAAAATTTTGGGATCAAAATTTTGGGGTGAAAATTTTGGGGTGAAAATTTTGGGATCAAAATTTTGGGGTGAAAATTTTGGGGTCAGAATTTTGGGGTCAAAATTTTGGGGTGAAAATTTTGGGGTCAAAATTTTGGGGTGAAAATTTTGAAGTGAAAATTTTGGGGTCAAAATTTTGGGGTGAAAATTTTGGGATCAAAATTTTGGGGTCAAAATTTTGTGGTCAAAATTTTGGGGTCAAAATTTTGGGGTGAAAATTTTGAAGTGAAAATTTTGGGATCAAAATTTTGGGGTGAAAATTTTGGGGTGAAAATTTTGGGATCAAAATTTTGGGGTGAAAATTTTGAAGTGAAAATTTTGGGGTCAAAATTTTGGGGTGAAAATTTTGGGATCAAAATTTTGGGGTGAAAATTTTGGGATCAAAATTTTGGGGTGAAAATTTTGGGATCAAAATTTTGGGGTGAAAATTTTGGGATGAAAATTTTGGGGTCAAAATTTTGGGGTGAAAATTTTGGGATCAAAATTTTGGGGTGAAAATTTTGAAGTGAAAATTTTGGGGTCAAAATTTTGGGGTGAAAATTTTGGGATCAAAATTTTGGGGTCAAAATTTTGGGGTCACAATTTTGGGATCAAAATTTTGGGGTGAAAATTTTGGGATCAAAATTTTGGGGTGAAAATTTTGGGATCAAAATTTTGGGGTGAAAATTTTGGGATCAAAATTTTGGGGTCAAAATTTTGTGGTCAAAATTTTGGGGTCAAAATTTTGGGGTGAAAATTTTGAAGTGAAAATTTTGGGTTCAAAATTTTGGGGTGAAAATTTTGGGGTGAAAATTTTGGGATCAAAATTTTGGGGTGAAAATTTTGGGATCAAAATTTTGGGGTGAAAATTTTGGGATCAAAATTTTGGGGTGAAAATTTTGAAGTGAAAATTTTGGGGTCAAAATTTTGGGATCAAAATTTTGGGGTCAAAATTTTGGGGTCAAAATTTTGGGGTGAAAATTTTGGGATCAAAATTTTGGGGTGAAAATTTTGGGATCAAAATTTTGGGGTGAAAATTTTGAAGTGAAAATTTTGGGGTGAAAATTTTGGGATCAAAATTTTGGGATCAAATTTTTAGGATCAAAATTTTGGGGTCAAAATTTTGAAGTGAAAATTTTGGGGTCAAAATTTTGGGGTGAAAATTTTGGGATCAAAATTTTGGGGTCAAAATTTTGGGGTGAAAATTTTGGGGTCAAAATTTTTATGTGAAAATTTTGGGGTGAAAATTTTGGGATCAAAATTTTGGGGTGAAAATTTTGAAGTGAAAATTTTGGGGTCAAAATTTTGGGTTGAAAATTTTGGGATCAAAATTTTGGGGTCAAAATTTTGGGGTCAAAATTTTGGGGTCAAAATTTTTATGTGAAAATTTTGGGGTGAAAATTTTGGGATCAAAATTTTGGGGTGAAAATTTGAAGTGAAAATTTTGGGGTCAAAATTTTGGGTTGAAAATTTTGGGATCAAAATTTTGGGGTCAAAATTTTGGGGTCAAATTTTGGGGTGAAAATTTTGAAGTGAAAATTTTGGGATCAAAATTTTGGGGTGAAAATTTTGGGATCAAAATTTTGGGGTGAAAATTTTGAAGTGAAAATTTTGGGGTCAAAATTTTGGGATCAAAATTTTGGGGTCAAAATTTTGGGGTGAAAATTTTGGGATCAAAATTTTGGGGTGAAAATTTTGGGATCAAAATTTTGGGGTGAAAATTTTGAAGTGAAAATTTTGGGGTCAAAATTTTGGGATCAAAATTTTGGGGTCAAAATTTTGGGGTGAAAATTTTGGGGTCAAAATTTTTATGTGAAAATTTTAGGGTGAAAATTTTTATGTGAAAATTTTGGGGTGAAAATTTTGGGATCAAAATTTTGAAGTCAAAATTTTGGGGTGAAAATTTTGGGATCAAAATTTTGGGGTGAAAATTTTGGGGTGAAAATTTTGGGATCAAAATTTTTGGGTCAAAATTTTGGGGACAAAATTTTGTGGTCAAAATTTTGGGGTGAAAATTTTGGGATCAAAATTTTGGGGTGAAAATTTTGGATCAAAATTTTGGGGTGAAAATTTTGGGATCAAAATTTTGGGGTGAAAATTTTGGGGTGAAAATTTTGGGATCAAAATTTTGGGGTGAAAATTTTGAAGTGAAAATTTTGGGGTCAAAATTTTGGGGTGAAAATTTTGGGATCAAAATTTTGGGGTGAAAATTTTGGGATCAAAATTTTGGGGTGAAAATTTTGGGATCAAAATTTTGGGGTGAAAATTTTGGGATCAAAATTTTGGGGTGAAAATTTTGGGGTGAAAATTTTGGGGTCAAAATTTTGGGGTGAAAATTTTGGGATCAAAATTTTGGGGTGAAAATTTTGGGATCAAAATTTTGGGGTGAAAATTTTGGGGTCAAAATTTTGGGGTGAAAATTTTGAAGTGAAAATTTTGGGGTCAAAATTTTGGGGGGAAAATTTTGAAGTGAAAATTTTGGGGTCAAAATTTTGGGGTGAAAATTTTGGGATCAAAATTTTGGGGTCAAAATTTTGTGGTCAAAATTTTGGGGTCAAAATTTTGGGGTGAAAATTTTGAAGTGAAAATTTTGGGATCAAAATTTTGGGGTGAAAATTTTGGGGTGAAAATTTTGGGATCAAAATTTTGGGGTGAAAATTTTGGGATCAAAATTTTGGGGTGAAAATTTTGGGATCAAAATTTTGGGGTGAAAATTTTGAAGTGAAAATTTTGGGGTCAAAATTTTGGGATCAAAATTTTGGGGTCAAAATTTTGTGGTCAAAATTTTGGGGTGAAAATTTTGGGATCAAAATTTTGGGGTGAAAATTTTGGGATCAAAATTTTGGGGTGAAAATTTTGAAGTGAAAATTTTGGGGTGAAAATTTTGGGATCAAAATTTTGGGGTCAAAATTTTGGGTTCAAAATTTTGGGGTGAAAATTTTGGGATCAAATTTTGGGATCAAAATTTTGGGGTCAAAATTTTGGGATCAAAAATTTGGGGTCAAAAATTTGGGGTCGAAATTTTGGGGTCAAAATTTTTATGTGAAAATTTGGGGTGAAAATTTTGGGATCAAAATTTTGAAGTCAAAATTTTGGGGTGAAAATTTTGGGGTCAAAATTTTGGGGTGAAAATTTTGAAGTGAAAATTTTGGGGTCAAAATTTTGGGGTGAAAATTTTGGGATCAAAATTTTGGGGTCAAAATTTTGTGGTCAAAATTTTGGGGTCAAAATTTTGGGGTGAAAATTTTGAAGTGAAAATTTTGGGATCAAAATTTTGGGGTGAAAATTTTGGGGTGAAAATTTTGGGATCAAAATTTTGGGGTGAAAATTTTGAAGTGAAAATTTTGGGGTCAAAATTTTGGGGTGAAAATTTTGGGATCAAAATTTTGGGGTCAAAATTTTGGGGTGAAAATTTTGGGGTCAAAATTTTTATGTGAAAATTTTGGGGTGAAAATTTTGGGATCAAAATTTTGGGGTGAAAATTTTGAAGTGAAAATTTTGGGATCAAAATTTTGGGTTGAAAATTTTGGGATCAAAATTTTGGGGTCAAAATTTTGGGGTCAAAATTTTGGGGTGAAAATTTTGAAGTGAAAATTTTGGGATCAAAATTTTGGGGTGAAAATTTTGAAGTGAAAATTTTGGGGTCAAAATTTTGGGGTGAAAGTTTTGGGGTGAAAATTTTGGGATCAAAATTTTGGGGTGAAAATTTTGAAGTGAAAATTTTGGTGTCAAAATTTTGGGGTGAAAATTTTGGGATCAAAATTTTGGGGTCAAAATTTTGTGGTCAAAATTTTGGGGTCAAAATTTTGGGGTGAAAATTTTGAAGTGAAAATTTTGGGATCAAAATTTTGGGGTGAAAATTTTGGGGTGAAAATTTTGGGATCAAAATTTTGGGGTGAAAATTTTGGGATCAAAATTTTGGGGTCAAAATTTTGGGGTCAAAATTTTGAAGTGAAAATTTTGGGATCAAAATTTTGGGGTGAAAGTTTTGGGGTGAAATTTTGGGATCAAAATTTTGGGGTGAAAATTTTGAAGTGAAAATTTTGGGGTCAAAATTTTGGGGTGAAAATTTTGGGATCAAAATTTTGGGGTGAAAGTTTTGGGATCAAAATTTTGGGGTCAAAATTTTGGGGTGAAAATTTTGAAGTGAAAATTTTGGGGTCAAATTTTGGGGTGAAAATTTTGGGATCAAAATTTTGGGGTCAAAATTTTGGGGTCAAAATTTTGGGGTCAAAATTTTGGGGTGAAAATTTTGAAGTGAAAATTTTGGGATCAAAATTTTGGGGTGAAAATTTTAAAGTGAAAATTTTGGGGTCAAAATTTTGGGGTGAAATTTTTGGGATCAAAATTTTGGGGTCAAAATTTGGGGTGAAAATTTTGAAGTGAAAATTTTGGGGTCAAAATTTTGGGGTGAAAATTTTGGGATCAAAATTTTGGGGTCAAAATTTTGGGGTGAAAATTTTGAAGTGAAAATTTTGGGGTCAAAATTTTGGGGTGAAAATTTTGGGATCAAAATTTTGGGG
>CATOAT010000100.1:0-81000 GCA_951394125.1 Epistrophe eligans | reverse complement strand
TTAAATCTCAACAAAAAAAATTTTCATCACTTTTTGGCAAAACTTGCGATGCCGGCATCGTTAAAAACTTTAAAAATCAAAATGTCTTTGAAACCCTATATCTCCGCAACCAAGCCTCGTTAGTGGTTGCGGTTTTCACCGTTAAACTGACAGTAAAAAGATCTTTCCATCCATGTACGCCATTTTTTAAGTCTCAACAAAAAAATTTTTCATCACTTTTTTGGCAAAACTTGCGATGCCGGCATCGTTAAAAACTTTAAAAATCAAAATGTCTTTGAAACCCTATATCTCCGCAACCAAGCCTCGTTAGTGGTTGCGGTTTTCACCGTTAAACTGACAGTAAAAAGATCTTTCCATCCATGTACGCCATTTTTTAAGTCTCAACAAAAAAATTTTTCATCACTTTTTGGCAAAACTTGCGATGCCGGCATCGTTAAAAACTTTAAAAATCAAAATGTCTTTGAAACCCTATATCTCCGCAACCAAGCCTCGTAAGTGGTTGCGGTTTTCACCGTTAAACTGACAGTAAAAAGACCTTTCCATCCATGTACGCCATTTTTTAAATCTCAACAAAAAAAATTTTCATCACTTTTTGGCAAAACTTGCGATGCCGGCATCGTTAAAAACTTTAAAAATCAAAATGTCTTTGAAACCCTATATCTCCGCAACCAAGCCTCGTTAGTGGTTGCGGTTTTCACCGTTAAACTGACAGTAAAAAGACCTTTCCATCCATGTGTGCCATTTTTTTAAATCTCAACAAAAAAAATTTTCATCACTTTTTGGCAAAACTTGCGATGCCGGCATCGTTAAAAACTTTAAAAATCAAAATGTCTTTGAAACCCTATATCTCCGCAACCAAGCCTCGTAAGTGGTTGCGGTTTTCACCGTTAAACTGACAGTAAAAAGACCTTTCCATCCATGTGTGCCATTTTTTAAATCTCAACAAAAAAAATTTTCATCACTTTTTGGCAAAACTTGCGATGCCGGCATCGTTAAAGCTTTAAAAATCAAAATGTCTTTGAAACCCTATATCTCCGCAACCAAGCCTCGTTAGTGGTTGCGGTTTTCACCGTTAAACTGACAGTAAAAAGACCTTTCCATCCATGTACGCCATTTTTTAAGTCTCAACAAAAAAATTTTTCATCACTTTTTGGCAAAACTTGCGATGCCGGCATCGTTAAAAACTTTAAAAATCAAAATGTCTTTGAAACCCTATATCTCCGCAACCAAGCCTCGTTAGTGGTTGCGGTTTTCACCGTTAAACTGACAGTAAAAAGACCTTTCTATCCATGTACGCCATTTTTTAAATCTCAACAAAAAAAAATTTCATCACTTTTTGGCAAAACTTGCGATGCCGGCATCGTTAAAAACTTTAAAAATCAAAATGTCTTTGAAACCCTATATCTCCGCAACCAAGCCTCGTTAGTGGTTGCGGTTTTCACCGTTAAACTGACAGTAAAAAGACCTTTCCATCCATGTACGCCATTTTTTAAATCTCAACAAAAAAATTTTTCATCACTTTTTGGCAAAACTTGCGATGCCGGCATCGTTAAAAACTTTAAAAATCAAAATGTCTTTGAAACCCTATATCTCCGCAACCAAGCCTCGTTAGTGGTTGCGGTTTTCACCGTTAAACTGACAGTAAAAAGACCTTTCCATCCATGTACGCCATTTTTTAAATCTCAACAAAAAAATTTTTCATCAACTTTTGGCAAAACTTGCGATGCCGGCATCGTTAAAAACTTTAAAAATCAAAATGTCTTTGAAACCCTATATCTCCGCAACCAAGCCTCGTAAGTGGTTGCGGTTTTCACCGTTAAACTGACAGTAAAAAGACCTTTTCATCCATGTGTGCCATTTTTTAAATCTCAACAAAAAAAATTTTCATCACTTTTTGGCAAAACTTGCGATGCCGGCATCGTTAAAAACTTTAAAAATCAAAATGTCTTTGAAACCCTATATCTTTGCAACCAAGCCTCGTTAGTGGTTGCGGTTTTCACCGTTAAACTGACAGTAAAAAGACCTTTCCATCCATGTACGCCATTTTTTAAATCTCAACAAAAAAAATTTTCATCACTTTCTGGCAAAACTTGCGATGCCGGCATCGTTAAAAACTTTAAAAATCAAAATGTCTTTGAAACCCTATATCTCCGCAACCAAGCCTCGTTAGTGGTTGCGGTTTTCACCATTAAACTGACAGTAAAAAGACCTTTCCATCAATGTACGCTATTTTTTAAATCTCAACAAAAAAAATTTTCATCACTTTTTGGCAAAACTTGCGATGCCGGCATCGTTAAAAACTTTAAAAATCAAAATGTCTTTGAAACCCTATATCTCCGCAACCAAGCCTCGTAAGTGGTTGCGGTTTTCACCGTTAAACTGACAGTAAAAAGACCTTTCCATCCATGTGTACCATTTTCATCACTTTTTGGCAAAACTTGCGATGTCGGCATCGTTAAAAACTTTAAGAATCAAAATGTCTTTGAAACCCTATATCTCCGCAACCAAGCCTCGTAAGTGGTTGCGGTTTTCACCGTTAAACTGACAGTAAAAAGACCTTTCCATCCATGTACGCCATTTTTTAAATCTCAACAAAAAAATTTTTCATCACTTTTTGACAAAACTTGCGATGCCGGCATCGTTAAAAACTTTAAAAATCAAAATGTCTTTGAAACCCTATATCTCCGCAACCAAGCCTCGTAAGTGGTTGCGGTTTTCACCGTTAAACTGACAGTAAAAAGACCTTTCCATCCATGTACGCCATTTTTTAAATCTCAACAAAAAAATTTTTCATCACTTTTTGGCAAAACTTGCGATGCCGGCATCGTTAAAAACTTTAAAAATCAAAATGTCTTTGAAACCCTATATCTTTGCAACCAAGCCTCGTTAGTGGTTGCGGTTTTCACCGTTAAACTGACAGTAGAAAGACCTTTCGATCCATGTGTGCCATTTTTTAAATCTCAACAAAAAAAATATTCATCACTTTTTGGCAAAACTTGCGATGCCGGCATCGTTAAAAACTTTAAAAATCAAAATGTCTTTGAAACCCTATATCTCCGCAACCAAGCCTCGTAAGTGGTTGCGGTTTTCACCATTAAACTGACAGTAAAAAGACCTTTCCATCCATGTACGCCATTTTTTAAATCTCAACAAAAAAAATTTTCATCACTTTCTGGCAAAACTTGCGATGCCGGCATCGTTAAAAACTTTAAAAATCAAAATGTCTTTGAAACCCTATATCTCCGCAACCAAGCCTCGTTAGTGGTTGCGGTTTTCACCGTTAAACTGACAGTAAAAAGACCTTTCCATCCATGTACGCCATTTTTTAAATCTCAACAAAAAAATTTTTCATCACTTTTTGGCAAAACTTGCGATGCCGGCATCGTTAAAAACTTTAAAAATCAAAATGTCTTTGAAACCCTATATCTCCGCAACCAAGCCTCGTAAGTGGTTGCGGTTTTCACCGTTAAACTGACAGTAAAAAGACCTTTCCATCCATGTGTGCCATTTTTTTAAATCTCAACAAAAAAAATTTTCATCACTTTTTGGCAAAACTTGCGATGCCGGCATCGTTAAAAACTTTAAAAATCAAAATGTCTTTGAAACCCTATATCTCCGCAACCAAGCCTCGTTAGTGGTTGCGGTTTTCACCGTTAAACTGACAGTAAAAAGATCTTTCCATCCATGTACGCCATTTTTTAAGTCTCAACAAAAAAATTTTTCATCACTTTTTGGCAAAACTTGCGATGCCGGCATCGTTAAAAACTTTAAAAATCAAAATGTCTTTGAAACCCTATATCTCCGCAACCAAGCCTCGTTAGTGGTTGCGGTTTTCACCGTTAAACTGACAGTAAAAAGGTCTTTCCATCCATGTACGCCATTTTTTAAGTCTCAACAAAAAAATTTTTCATCACTTTTTGGCAAAACTTGCGATGCCGGCATCGTTAAAAACTTTAAAAATCAAAATGTCTTTGAAACCCTATATCTCCGCAACCAAGCCTCGTTAGTGGTTGCGGTTTTCACCGTTAAACTGACAGTAAAAAGACCTTTCCATCCATGTACGCCATTTTTTAAATCTCAACAAAAAAATTTTTCATCACTTTTTGGCAAAACTTGCGATGCCGGCATCGTTAAAAACTTTAAAAATCAAAATGTCTTTGAAACCCTATATCTCCGCAACCAAGCCTCGTTAGTGGTTGCGGTTTTCACCGTTAAACTGACAGTAAAAAGACCTTTCCATCCATGTACGCCATTTTTTAAATCTCAACAAAAAAATTTTTCATCACTTTTTGGCAAAACTTGCGATGCCGGCATCGTTAAAAACTTTAAAAATCAAAATGTCTTTGAAACCCTATATCTCCGCAACCAAGCCTCGTAAGTGGTTGCGGTTTTCACCGTTAAACTGACAGTAAAAAGACCTTTCCATCCATGTGTGCCATTTTTTTAAATCTCAACAAAAAAAATGTTCATCACTTTTTGGCAAAACTTGCGATGCCGGCATCGTTAAAAACTTTAAAAATCAAAATGTCTTTGAAACCCTATATCTCCGCAACCAAGCCTCGTTAGTGGTTGCGGTTTTCACCGTTAAACTGACAGTAAAAAGATCTTTCCATCCATGTACGCCATTTTTTAAGTCTCAACAAAAAAATTTTTCATCACTTTTTGGCAAAACTTGCGATGCCGGCATCGTTAAAAACTTTAAAAATCAAAATGTCTTTGAAACCCTATATCTCCGCAACCAAGCCTCGTTAGTGGTTGCGGTTTTCACCGTTAAACTGACAGTAAAAAGACCTTTCCATCCATGTACGCCATTTTTTAAATCTCAACAAAAAAATTTTTCATCACTTTTTGGCAAAACTTGCGATGCCGGCATCGTTAAAAACTTTAAAAATCAAAATGTCTTTGAAACCCTATATCTCCGCAACCAAGCCTCGTTAGTGGTTGCGGTTTTCACCGTTAAACTGACAGTAAAAAGACCTTTCCATCCATGTACGCCATTTTTTAAATCTCAACAAAAAAATTTTTCATCAACTTTTGGCAAAACTTGCGATGCCGGCATCGTTAAAAACTTTAAAAATCAAAATGTCTTTGAAACCCTATATCTCCGCAACCAAGCCTCGTAAGTGGTTGCGGTTTTCACCGTTAAACTGACAGTAAAAAGACCTTTCCACCCATGTGTGCCATTTTTTAAATCTCAACAAAAAAAATTTTCATCACTTTTTGGCAAAACTTGCGATGCCGGCATCGTTAAAAACTTTAAAAATCAAAATGTCTTTGAAACCCTATATCTCCGCAACCAAGCCTCGTTAGTGGTTGCGGTTTTCACCGTTAAACTGACAGTAAAAAGACCTTTCCATCCATGTACGCCATTTTTTAAATCTCAACAAAAAAAATTTTCATCACTTTTTGGCAAAACTTGCGATGCCGGCATCGTTAAAAACTTTAAAAATCAAAATGTCTTTGAAACCCTATATCTCCGCAACCAAGCCTCGTTAGTGGTTGCGGTTTTCACCGTTAAACTGACAGTAAAAAGACCTTTCCATCCATGTACGCCATTTTTTAAATCTCAACAAAAAAATTTTTCATCACTTTTTGGCAAAACTTGCGATGCCGGCATCGTTAAAAACTTTAAAAATCAAAATGTCTTTGAAACCCTATATCTCCGCAACCAAGCCTCGTTAGTGGTTGCGGTTTTCACCGTCAAACTGACAGTAAAAAGACCTTTCCATCCATGTACGTCATTTTTTAAATCTCAACAAAAAAAATTTTCATCACTTTCTGGCAAAACTTGCGATGCCGGCATCGTTAAAAACTTTAAAAATCAAAATGTCTTTGAAACCCTATATCTCCGCAACCAAGCCTCGTTAGTAGTTGCGGTTTTCACCGTTAAACTGACAGTAAAAAGACCTTTCCATTCATGTACGCCATTTTTTAAATCTCAACAAAAAAATTTTTCATCACTTTTTGGCAAAACTTGCGATGCCGGCATCGTTAAAAACTTTAAAAATCAAAATGTCTTTGAAACCCTATATCTCCGCAACCAAGCCTCGTAAGTGGTTGCGGTTTCCACCGTTAAACTGACAGTAAAAAGACCTTTCCATCCATGTGTGCCATTTTTTTAAATCTCAACAAAAAAAATTTTCATCACTTTTTAGCAAAACTTGCGATGCCGGCATCGTTAAAAACTTTAAAAATCAAAATGTCTTTGAAACCCTATATCTCCGCAACCAAGCCTCGTTAGTGGTTGCGGTTTTCACCGTTAAATTGACAGTAAAAAGATCTCTCCATCCATGTACGCCATTTTTTAAGTATCAACAAAAAAATTTTTCATCACTTTTTGGCAAAACTTGCGATGCCGGCATCGTTAAAAACTTTAAAAATCAAAATGTCTTTGAAACCCTATATCTCCGCAACCAAGCCTCGTTAGTGGTTGCGGTTTTCACCGTTAAACTGACAGTAAAAAGACCTTTCCATCCATGTACGCCATTTTTTAAATCTCAACAAAAAAATTTTTCATCAACTTTTGGCAAAACTTGCGATGCCGGCATCGTTAAAAACTTTAAAAATCAAAATGTCTTTGAAACCCTATATCTTTGCAACCAAGCCTCGTTAGTGGTTGCGGTTTTCACCGTTAAACTGACAGTAAAAAGACCTTTCCATCCATGTACGCCATTTTTTAAATCTCAACAAAAAAAATTTTCATCACTTTTTGGCAAAACTTGCGATGCCGGCATCGTTAAAAACTTTAAAAATCAAAATGTCTTTGAAACCCTATATCTCCGCAACCAAGCCTCGTTAGTGGTTGCGGTTTACACCGTTAAACTGACAGTAAAAAGACCTTTCCATCCATGTACGCCATTTTTTAAATCTCAACAAAAAAATTTTTCATCACTTTTTGGCAAAACTTGCGATGCCGGCATCGTTAAAAACTTTAAAAATCAAAATGTCTTTGAAACCCTATATCTCCGCAACCAAGCCTCGTTAGTGGTTGCGGTTATCACCGTTAAACTGACAGTAAAAAGACCTTTCCATCCATGTACGCCATTTTTTAAATCTCAACAAAAAAATTTTTCATCACTTTTTGGCAAAACTTGCGATGCCGGCATCGTTAAAAACTTTAAAAATCAAAATGTCTTTGAAACCCTATATCTCCGCAACCAAGCCTCGTAAGTGGTTGCGGTTTTCACCGTTAAACTGACAGTAAAAAGACCTTTCCATCCATGTGTGCCATTTTTTTAAATCTCAACAAAAAAAATGTTCATCACTTTTTGGCAAAACTTGCGATGCCGGCATCGTTAAAAACTTTAAAAATCAAAATGTCTTTGAAACCCTATATCTCCGCAACCAAGCCTCGTTAGTGGTTGCGGTTTTCACCGTTAAACTGACAGTAAAAAGATCTTTCCATCCATGTACGCCATTTTTTAAGTCTCAACAAAAAAATTTTTCATCACTTTTTGGCAAAACTTGCGATGCCGGCATCGTTAAAAACTTTAAAAATCAAAATGTCTTTGAAACCCTATATCTCCGCAACCAAGCCTCGTTAGTGGTTGCGGTTTTCACCGTTAAACTGACAGTAAAAAGACCTTTCCATCCATGTACGCCATTTTTTAAATCTCAACAAAAAAATTTTTCATCACTTTTTGGCAAAACTTGTGATGCCGGCATCGTTAAAAACTTTAAAAATCAAAATGTCTTTGAAACCCTATATCTCCGCAACCAAGCCTCGTTAGTGGTTGCGGTTTTCACCGTTAAACTGACAGTAAAAAGACCTTTCCACCCATGTGTGCCATTTTTTAAATCTCAACAAAAAAAATTTTCATCACTTTTTGGCAAAACTTGCGATGCCGGCATCGTTAAAAACTTTAAAAATCAAAATGTCTTTGAAACCCTATATCTCCGCAACCAAGCCTCGTTAGTGGTTGCGGTTTTCACCGTTAAACTGACAGTAAAAAGACCTTTCCATCCATGTACGCCATTTTTTAAATCTCAACAAAAAAAATTTTCATCACTTTTTGGCAAAACTTGCGATGCCGGCATCGTTAAAAACTTTAAAAATCAAAATGTCTTTGAAACCCTATATCTCCGCAACCAAGCCTCGTTAGTGGTTGCGGTTTTCACCGTTAAACTGACAGTAAAAAGACCTTTCCATCCATGTACGCCATTTTTTAAATCTCAACAAAAAAATTTTTCATCACTTTTTGGCAAAACTTGCGATGCCGGCATCGTTAAAAACTTTAAAAATCAAAATGTCTTTGAAACCCTATATCTCCGCAACCAAGCCTCGTTAGTGGTTGCGGTTTTCACCGTTAAACTGACAGTAAAAAGACCTTTCCATCTATGTACGTCATTTTTTAAATCTCAACAAAAAAAATTTTCATCACTTTCTGGCAAAACTTGCGATGCCGGCATCGTTAAAAACTTTAAAAATCAAAATGTCTTTGAAACCCTATATCTCCGCAACCAAGCCTCGTTAGTAGTTGCGGTTTTCACCGTTAAACTGACAGTAAAAAGACCTTTCCATTCATGTACGCCATTTTTTAAATCTCAACAAAAAAATTTTTCATCACTTTTTGGCAAAACTTGCGATGCCGGCATCGTTAAAAACTTTAAAAATCAAAATGTCTTTGAAACCCTATATCTCCGCAACCAAGCCTCGTAAGTGGTTGCGGTTTCCACCGTTAAACTGACAGTAAAAAGACCTTTCCATCCATGTGTGCCATTTTTTTAAATCTCAACAAAAAAAATTTTCATCACTTTCTGGCAAAACTTGCGATGCCGGCATCGTTAAAAACTTTAAAAATCAAAATGTCTTTGAAACCCTATATCTCCGCAACCAAGCCTCGTTAGTAGTTGCGGTTTTCACCGTTAAACTGACAGTAAAAAGACCTTTCCATTCATGTACGCCATTTTTTAAATCTCAACAAAAAAATTTTTCATCACTTTTTGGCAAAACTTGCGATGCCGGCATCGTTAAAAACTTTAAAAATCAAAATGTCTTTGAAACCCTATATCTCCGCAACCAAGCCTCGTTAGTGGTTGCGGTTTTCACCGTTAAACTGACAGTAAAAAGACCTTTCCATCCATGTGTGCCATTTTTTAAATCTCAACAAAAAAAATTTTCATCACTTTTTGGCAAAACTTGCGATGCCGGCATCGTTAAAAACTTTAAAAATCAAAATGTCTTTGAAACCCTATATCTCCGCAACCAAGCCTCGTTAGTGGTTGCGGTTTTCACCGTTAAACTGACAGTAAAAAGACCTTTCCATCCATGTACGCCATTTTTTAAATCTCAACAAAAAAATTTTTCATCACTTTTTGGCAAAACTTGCGATGCCGGCATCGTTAAAAACTTTAAAAATCAAAATGTCTTTGAAACCCTATATCTCCGCAACCAAGCCTCGTAAGTGGTTGCGGTTTTCACCGTTAAACTGACAGTAAAAAGACCTTTCCATCCATGTGTGCCATTTTTTTAAATCTCAACAAAAAAAATGTTCATCACTTTTTGGCAAAACTTGCGATGCCGGCATCGTTAAAAACTTTAAAAATCAAAATGTCTTTGAAACCCTATATCTCCGCAACCAAGCCTCGTTAGTGGTTGCGGTTTTCACCGTTAAACTGACAGTAAAAAGATCTTTCCATCCATGTACGCCATTTTTTAAGTCTCAACAAAAAAATTTTTCATCACTTTTTGGCAAAACTTGCGATGCCGGCATCGTTAAAAACTTTAAAAATCAAAATGTCTTTGAAACCCTATATCTCCGCAACCAAGCCTCGTTAGTGGTTGCGGTTTTCACCGTTAAACTGACAGTAAAAAGACCTTTCCATCCATGTACGCCATTTTTTAAATCTCAACAAAAAAATTTTTCATCACTTTTTGGCAAAACTTGCGATGCCGGCATCGTTAAAAACTTTAAAAATCAAAATGTCTTTGAAACCCTATATCTCCGCAACCAAGCCTCGTTAGTGGTTGCGGTTTTCACCGTTAAACTGACAGTAAAAAGACCTTTCCACCCATGTGTGCCATTTTTTAAATCTCAACAAAAAAAATTTTCATCACTTTTTGGCAAAACTTGCGATGCCGGCATCGTTAAAAACTTTAAAAATCAAAATGTCTTTGAAACCCTATATCTCCGCAACCAAGCCTCGTTAGTGGTTGCGGTTTTCACCGTTAAACTGACAGTAAAAAGACCTTTCCATCCATGTACGCCATTTTTTAAATCTCAACAAAAAAAATTTTCATCACTTTTTGGCAAAACTTGCGATGCCGGCATCGTTAAAAACTTTAAAAATCAAAATGTCTTTGAAACCCTATATCTCCGCAACCAAGCCTCGTTAGTGGTTGCGGTTTTCACCGTTAAACTGACAGTAAAAAGACCTTTCCATCCATGTACGCCATTTTTTAAATCTCAACAAAAAAATTTTTCATCACTTTTTGGCAAAACTTGCGATGCCGGCATCGTTAAAAACTTTAAAAATCAAAATGTCTTTGAAACCCTATATCTCCGCAACCAAGCCTCGTTAGTGGTTGCGGTTTTCACCGTTAAACTGACAGTAAAAAGACCTTTCCATCCATGTACGTCATTTTTTAAATCTCAACAAAAAAAATTTTCATCACTTTCTGGCAAAACTTGCGATGCCGGCATCGTTAAAAACTTTAAAAATCAAAATGTCTTTGAAACCCTATATCTCCGCAACCAAGCCTCGTTAGTAGTTGCGGTTTTCACCGTTAAACTGACAGTAAAAAGACCTTTCCATTCATGTACGCCATTTTTTAAATCTCAACAAAAAAATTTTTCATCACTTTTTGGCAAAACTTGCGATGCCGGCATCGTTAAAAACTTTAAAAATCAAAATGTCTTTGAAACCCTATATCTCCGCAACCAAGCCTCGTAAGTGGTTGCGGTTTCCACCGTTAAACTGACAGTAAAAAGACCTTTCCATCCATGTGTGCCATTTTTTTAAATCTCAACAAAAAAAATTTTCATCACTTTTTAGCAAAACTTGCGATGCCGGCATCGTTAAAAACTTTAAAAATCAAAATGTCTTTGAAACCCTATATCTCCGCAACCAAGCCTCGTAAGTGGTTGCGGTTTCCACCGTTAAACTGACAGTAAAAAGACCTTTCCATCCATGTGTGCCATTTTTTTAAATCTCAACAAAAAAAATTTTCATCACTTTTTAGCAAAACTTGCGATGCCGGCATCGTTAAAAACTTTAAAAATCAAAATGTCTTTGAAACCCTATATCTCCGCAACCAAGCCTCGTTAGTGGTTGCGGTTTTCACCGTTAAACTGACAGTAAAAAGACCTTTCCATCCATGTACGCCATTTTTTAAATCTCAACAAAAAAATTTTTCATCAACTTTTGGCAAAACTTGCGATGCCGGCATCGTTAAAAACTTTAAAAATCAAAATGTCTTTGAAACCCTATATCTTTGCAACCAAGCCTCGTTAGTGGTTGCGGTTTTCACCGTTAAACTGACAGTAAAAAGACCTTTCCATCCATGTACGCCATTTTTTAAATCTCAACAAAAAAAATTTTCATCACTTTTTGGCAAAACTTGCGATGCCGGCATCGTTAAAAACTTTAAAAATCAAAATGTCTTTGAAACCCTATATCTCCGCAACCAAGCCTCGTTAGTGGTTGTGGTTTTCACCGTTAAACTGACAGTAAAAAGACCTTTCCATCCATGTGTACCATTTTTCAAATCTCAACAAAAAAAATTTTCATCACTTTTTGGCAAAACTTGCGATGCCGGCATCGTTAAAAACTTTAAAAATCAAAATGTCTTTGAAACACTATATCTCCGCAACCAAGCCTCGTAAGTGGTTGCGGTTTTCACCGTTAAACTGACAGTAAAAAGACCTTTCCATCCATGTGTGCCATTTTTTAAATCTCAACAAAAAAAAATTTCATCACTTTTTGGCAAAACTTGCGATGCCGGCATCGTTAAAAACTTTAAAAATCAAAATGTCTTTGAAACCCTATATCTCCGCAACCAAGCCTCGTTAGTGGTTGCGGTTTTCACCGTTAAACTGACAGTAAAAAGACCTTTCCATCCATGTACGCCATTTTTTAAATCTCAACAAAAAAATTTTTCATCACTTTTTGGCAAAACTTGCGATGCCGGCATCGTTAAAAACTTTAAAAATCAAAATGTCTTTGAAACCCTATATCTCCGCAACCAAGCCTCGTTAGTGGTTGCGGTTTTCACCGTTAAACTGACAGTAAAAAGACCTTTCCATCCATGTACGCCATTTTTTAAATCTCAACAAAAAAAAATTTCATCACTTTTTGGCAAAACTTGCGATGCCGGCATCGTTAAAAACTTTAAAAATCAAAATGTCTTTGAAACCCTATATCTCCGCAACCAAGCCTCGTTAGTGGTTGCGGTTTTCACCGTTAAACTGACAGTAAAAAGACCTTTCCATCCATGTACGCCATTTTTTAAATCTCAACAAAAAAATTTTTCATCACTTTTTGGCAAAACTTGCGATGCCGGCATCGTTAAAAACTTTAAAAATCAAAATGTCTTTAAAACCCTATATCTTTGCAACCAAGCCTCGTTAGTGGTTGCGGTTTTCACCGTTAAACTGACAGTAAATAGACCTTTCCATCCATGTGTGCCATTTTTTAAATCTCAACAAAAAAAATTTTCATCACTTTTTGGCAAAACTTGCGATGCCGGCATCGTTAAAAACTTTAAAAATCAAAATGTCTTTGAAACCCTATATCTCCGCAACCAAGCCTCGTTAGTGGTTGCGGTTTTCACCGTTAAACTGACAGTAAAAAGACCTTTCCATCCATGTGTGCCATTTTTTAAATCTCAACAAAAAAAATTTTCATCACTTTTTGGCAAAACTTGCGATGCCGGCATCGTTAAAAACTTTAAAAATCAAAATGTCTTTGAAACCCTATATCTCCGCAACCAAGCCTCGTTAGTGGTTGCGGTTTTCACCGTTAAACTGACAGTAAAAAGACCTTTCCATCCATGTACGCCATTTTTTAAATCTCAACAAAAAAAATTTTCATCACTTTCTGGCAAAACTTGCGATGCCGGCATCGTTAAAAACTTTAAAAATCAAAATGTCTTTGAAACCCTATATCTCCGCAACCAAGCCTCGTTAGTGGTTGCGGTTTTCACCGTTAAACTGACAGTAAAAAGACCTTTCAATCCATGTACGCTATTTTTTAAATCTCAACAAAAAAAATTTTCATCACTTTTTGGCAAAACTTGCGATGCCGGCATCGTTAAAAACTTTAAAAATCAAAATGTCTTTGAAACCCTATATCTCCGCAACCAAGCCTCGTTAGTGGTTGCGGTTTTCACCGTTAAACTGACAGTAAAAAGACCTTTCCATCCATGTGTGCCATTTTTTAAATCTCAACAAAAAAAATTTTCATCACTTTTTGGCAAAACTTGCGATGCCGGCATCGTTAAAAACTTTAAAAATCAAAATGTCTTTGAAACCCTATATCTCCGCAACCAAGCCTCGTTAGTGGTTGCGGTTTTCACCGTTAAACTGACAGTAAAAAGACCTTTCCATCCATGTACGCCATTTTTTAAATCTCAACAAAAAAAATTTTCATCACTTTCTGGCAAAACTTGCGATGCCGGCATCGTTAAAAACTTTAAAAATCAAAATGTCTTTGAAACCCTATATCTCCGCAACCAAGCCTCGTTAGTGGTTGCGGTTTTCACCGTTAAACTGACAGTAAAAAGACCTTTCCATCCATGTGTACCATTTTCATCACTTTTTGGCAAAACTTGCGATGTCGGCATCGTTAAAAACTTTAAAAATCAAAATGTCTTTGAAACCCTATATCTCCGCAACCAAGCCTCGTAAGTGGTTGCGGTTTTCACCGTTAAACTGACAGTAAAAGGACCTTTCCATCCATGTACGCCATTTTTTAAATCTCAACAAAAAAATTTTTCATCACTTTTTGACAAAACTTGCGATGCCGGCATCGTTAAAAACTTTAAAAATCAAAATGTCTTTGAAACCCTATATCTCCGCAACCAAGCCTCGTAAGTGGTTGCGGTTTTCACCGTTAAACTGACAGTAAAAAGACCTTTCCATCCATGTACGCCATTTTTTAAATCTCAATAAAAAAATTTTTCATCACTTTTTGGCAAAACTTGCGATGCCGGCATCGTTAAAAACTTTAAAAATCAAAATGTCTTTGAAACCCTATATCTCCGCAACCAAGCCTCGTTAGTGGTTGCGGTTTTCACCGTTAAACTGACAGTAAAAAGACCTTTCCATCCATGTACGCCATTTTTTAAATCTCAACAAAAAAAATTTTCATCACTTTTTGGCAAAACTTGCGATGCCGGCATCGTTAAAAACTTTAAAAATCAAAATGTCTTTGAAACCCTATATCTCCGCAACCAAGCCTCGTTAGTGGTTGCGGTTTTCACCGTTAAACTGACAGTAAAAAGACCTTTCCATCCATGTACGCCATTTTTTAAATCTCAACAAAAAAATTTTTCATCACTTTTTGGCAAAACTTGCGATGCCGGCATCGTTAAAAACTTTAAAAATCAAAATGTCTTTGAAACCCTATATCTCCGCAACCAAGCCTCGTAAGTGGTTGCGGTTTTCACCGTTAAACTGACAGTAAAAAGACCTTTCCATTTATGTGTGCCATTTTTTTAAATCTCAACAAAAAAAATTTTCATCACTTTTTGGCAAAACTTGCGATGCCGGCATCGTTAAAAACTTTAAAAATCAAAATGTCTTTGAAACCCTATATCTCCGCAACCAAGCCTCGTTAGTGGTTGCGGTTTTCACCGTTAAACTGACAGTAAAAAGATCTTTCCATCCATGTACGCCATTTTTTAAGTCTCAACAAAAAAATTTGTCATCACTTTTTGGCAAAACTTGCGATGCCGGCATCGTTAAAAACTTTAAAAATCAAAATGTCTTTGAAACCCTATATCTCCGCAACCAAGCCTCGTTAGTGGTTGCGGTTTTCACCGTTAAACTGACAGTAAAAAGACCTTTCCATCCATGTACGCCATTTTTTAAATCTCAACAAAAAAAATTTTCATCACTTTTTGGCAAAACTTGCGATGCCGGCATCGTTAAAAACTTTAAAAATCAAAATGTCTTTGAAACCCTATATCTCCGCAACCAAGCCTCGTTAGTGGTTGCGGTTTTCACCGTTAAACTGACAGTAAAAAGACCTTTCCATCCATGTACGCCATTTTTTAAATCTCAACAAAAAAATTTTTCATCACTTTTTGGCAAAACTTGCGATGCCGGCATCGTTAAAAACTTTAAAAATCAAAATGTCTTTGAAACCCTATATCTTTGCAACCAAGCCTCGTTAGTGGTTGCGGTTTTCACCGTTAAACTGACAGTAAAAAGACCTTTCCATCCATGTACGCCATTTTTTAAATCTCAACAAAAAAAATTTTCATCACTTTCTGACAAAACTTGCGATGCCGGCATCGTTAAAAACTTTAAAAATCAAAATGTCTTTGAAACCCTATATCTTTGCAACCAAGCCTCGTTAGTGGTTGCGGTTTTCACCGTTAAACTGACAGTAAAAAGACCTTTCCATCCATGTACGCCATTTTTTAAATCTCAACAAAAACAATTTTCATCACTTTCTGGCAAAACTTGCGATGCCGGCATCGTTAAAAACTTTAAAAATCAAAATGTCTTTGAAACCCTATATCTCCGCAACCAAGCCTCGTTAGTGGTTGCGGTTTTCACCGTTAAACTGACAGTAGAAAGACCTTTCCATCCATGTAAGCCATTTTTTAAATCTCAACAAAAAAAATTTTCATCACTTTTTGGCAAAACTTGCGATGCCGGCATCGTTAAAAACTTTAAAAATCAAAATGTCTTTGAAACCCTATATCTCCGCAACCAAGCCTCGTTAGTAGTTGCGGTTTTCACCGTTAAACTGACAGTAAAAAGACCTTTCCATCCATGTACGCCATTTTTTAAATCTCAACAAAAACATTTTTTCATCACTTTCTGGCAAAACTTGCGATGCCGGCATCGTTAAAAACTTTAAAAATCAAAATGTCTTTGAAACCCTATATCTCCGCAACCAAGCCTCGTTAGTGGTTGCGGTTTTCACCGTTAAACTGACAGTAAAAAGACCTTTCCATCCATGTACGCCATTTTTTAAATCTCAACAAAAAAAAATTTTATCACTTTTTGGCAAAACTTGCGATGCCGGCATCGTTAAAAACTTTAAAAATCAAAATGTCTTTGAAACCCTATATCTCCGCAACCAAGCCTCGTAAGTGGTTGCGGTTTTCACCGTTAAACTGACAGTAAAAAGACCTTTCAATCCATGTGTGCCATTTTTTAAATCTCAACAAAAAAAATTTTCATCACTTTTTGGCAAAACTTGCGATGCCGGCATCGTTAAAAACTTTAAAAATCAAAATGTCTTTGAAACCCTATATCTTTGCAACCAAGCCTCGTTAGTGGTTGCGGTTTTCACCGTTAAACTGACAGTAAAAAGACCTTTCCATCCATGTACGCCATTTTTTAAATCTCAACAAAAAAATTTTTCATCACTTTTTGGCAAAACTTGCGATGCCGGCATCGTTAAAAACTTTAAAAATCAAAATGTCTTTGAAACCCTATATCTCCGCAACCAAGCCTCGTAAGTGGTCGCGGTTTTCACCGTTAAACTGACAGTAAAAAGACCTTTCCATCCATGTGTGCTATATTCTAAATCTCAACAAAAAAAATTTTCATCACTTTTTGGCAAAACTTGCGATGCCGGCATCGTTAAAAACTTTAAAAATCAAAATGTCTTTGAAACCCTATATCTTTGCAACCAAGCCTCGTTAGTTGTTGCGGTTTTCACCGTTAAACTGACAGTAAAAAGACCTTTCCATCCATGTACGCCATTTTTTAAATCTCAACAAAAAAAATTTTCATCACTTTCTGGCAAAACTTGCGATGCCGGCATCGTTAAAAACTTTAAAAATCAAAATGTCTTTGAAACCCTATATCTCCGCAACCAAGCCTCGTTAGTGGTTGCGGTTTTCACCGTTAAACTGACAGTAAAAAGACCTTTCCATCCATGTAAGCCATTTTTTAAATCTCAACAAAAAAAATTTTCATCACTTTTTGGCAAAACTTGCGATGCCGGCATCGTTAAAAACTTTAAAAATCAAAATGTCTTTGAAACCCTATATCTCCGCAACCAAGCCTCGTTAGTAGTTGCGGTTTTCACCGTTAAACTGACAGTAAAAAGACCTTTCCATCCATGTACGCCATTTTTTAAATCTCAACAAAAACATTTTTTCATCACTTTCTGGCAAAACTTGCGATGCCGGCATCGTTAAAAACTTTAAAAATCAAAATGTCTTTGAAACCCTATATCTCCGCAACCAAGCCTCGTTAGTGGTTGCGGTTTTCACCGTTAAACTGACAGTAAAAAGACCTTTCCATCCATGTACGCCATTTTTTAAATCTCAACAAAAAAAAATTTTATCACTTTTTGGCAAAACTTGCGATGCCGGCATCGTTAAAATCTTTAAAAATCAAAATGTCTTTGAAACCCTATATCTCCGCAACCAAGCCTCGTAAGTGGTTGCGGTTTTCACCGTTAAACTGACAGTAAAAAGACCTTTCAATCCATGTGTGCCATTTTTTAAATCTCAACAAAAAAAATTTTCATCACTTTTTGGCAAAACTTGCGATGCCGGCATCGTTAAAAACTTTAAAAATCAAAATGTCTTTGAAACCCTATATCTTTGCAACCAAGCCTCGTTAGTGGTTGCGGTTTTCACCGTTAAACTGACAGTAAAAAGACCTTTCCATCCATGTACGCCATTTTTTAAATCTCAACAAAAAAATTTTTCATCACTTTTTGGCAAAACTTGCGATGCCGGCATCGTTAAAAACTTTAAAAATCAAAATGTCTTTGAAACCCTATATCTCCGCAACCAAGCCTCGTAAGTGGTCGCGGTTTTCACCGTTAAACTGACAGTAAAAAGACCTTTCCATCCATGTGTGCCATATTCTAAATCTCAACAAAAAAAATTTTCATCACTTTTTGGCAAAACTTGCGATGCCGGCATCGTTAAAAACTTTAAAAATCAAAATGTCTTTGAAACCCTATATCTCCGCAACCAAGCCTCGTTAGTGGTTGCGGTTTTCACCGTTAAACTGACAGTAAAAAGACCTTTCCATCCATGTACGCCATTTTTTAAATCTCAACAAAAAAAATTTTCATCACTTTTTGGCAAAACTTGCGATGCCGGCATCGTTAAAAACTTTAAAAATCAAAATGTCTTTGAAACCCTATATCTCCGCAACCAAGCCTCGTTAGTGGTTGCGGTTTTCACCGTTAAACTGACAGTAAAAAGACCTTTCCATCCATGTACGCCATTTTTTAAATCTCAACAAAAAAATTTTTCATCACTTTTTGGCAAAACTTGCGATGCCGGCATCGTTAAAAACTTTAAAAATCAAAATGTCTTTGAAACCCTATATCTTTGCAACCAAGCCTCGTTAGTGGTTGCGGTTTTCACCGTTAAACTGACAGTAAAAAGACCTTTCCATCCATGTACGCCATTTTTTAAATCTCAACAAAAAAAATTTTCATCACTTTCTGGCAAAACTTGCGATGCCGGCATCGTTAAAAACTTTAAAAATCAAAATGTCTTTGAAACCCTATATCTCCGCAACCAAGCCTCGTTAGTGGTTGCGGTTTTCACCGTTAAACTGACAGTAAAAAGACCTTTCCATCCATGTACGCCATTTTTTAAATCTCAACAAAAAAAATTTTCATCACTTTTTGGCAAAACTTGCGATGCCGGCATCGTTAAAAACTTTAAAAATCAAAATGTCTTTGAAACCCTATATCTCCGCAACCAAGCCTCGTTAGTGGTTGCGGTTTTCACCATTAAACTGACAGTAAAAAGACCTTTCCATCCGTGTGTACCATTTTCATCACTTTTTGGCAAAACTTGCGATGTCGGCATCGTTAAAAACTTTAAAAATCAAAATGTCTTTGAAACAAAAAAATTTTTCATCACTTTTTGGCAAAACTTGCGATGCCGGCATCGTTAAAAACTTTAAAAATCAAAATGTCTTTGAAACCCTATATCTCCGCAACCAAGCCTCGTAAGTGGTCGCGGTTTTCACCGTTAAACTGACAGTAAAAAGACCTTTCCATCCATGTGTGCCATATTCTAAATCTCAACAAAAAAAATTTTCATCACTTTTTGGCAAAACTTGCGATGCCGGCATCGTTAAAAACTTTAAAAATCAAAATGTCTTTGAAACCCTATATCTTTGCAACCAAGCCTCGTTAGTGGTTGCGGTTTTCACCGTTAAACTGACAGTAAAAAGACCTTTCCATCCATGTACGCCATTTTTTAAATCGCAACAAAAAAAATTTTCATCACTTTCTGGCAAAACTTGCGATGCCGGCATCGTTAAAAACTTTAAAAATCAAAATGTCTTTGAAACCCTATATCTCCGCAACCAAGCCTCGTTAGTGGTTGCGGTTTTCACCGTTAAACTGACAGTAAAAAGACCTTTCCATCCATGTAAGCCATTTTTTAAATCTCAACAAAAAAAATTTTCATCACTTTTTGGCAAAACTTGCGATGCCGGCATCGTTAAAAACTTTAAAAATCAAAATGTCTTTGAAACCCTATATCTCCGCAACCAAGCCTCGTTAGTAGTTGCGGTTTTCACCGTTAAACTGACAGTAAAAAGACCTTTCCATCCATGTACGCCATTTTTTAAATCTCAACAAAAACATTTTTTCATCACTTTCTGGCAAAACTTGCGATGCCGGCATCGTTAAAAACTTTAAAAATCAAAATGTCTTTGAAACCCTATATCTCCGCAACCAAGCCTCGTTAGTGGTTGCGGTTTTCACCGTTAAACTGACAGTAAAAAGACCTTTCCATCCATGTACGCCATTTTTTAAATCTCAACAAAAAAAAATTTTATCACTTTTTGGCAAAACTTGCGATGCCGGCATCGTTAAAATCTTTAAAAATCAAAATGTCTTTGAAACCCTATATCTCCGCAACCAAGCCTCGTAAGTGGTTGCGGTTTTCACCGTTAAACTGACAGTAAAAAGACCTTTCAATCCATGTGTGCCATTTTTTAAATCTCAACAAAAAAAATTTTCATCACTTTTTGGCAAAACTTGCGATGCCGGCATCGTTAAAAACTTTAAAAATCAAAATGTCTTTGAAACCCTATATCTTTGCAACCAAGCCTCGTTAGTGGTTGCGGTTTTCACCGTTAAACTGACAGTAAAAAGACCTTTCCATCCATGTACGCCATTTTTTAAATCTCAACAAAAAAATTTTTCATCACTTTTTGGCAAAACTTGCGATGCCGGCATCGTTAAAAACTTTAAAAATCAAAATGTCTTTGAAACCCTATATCTCCGCAACCAAGCCTCGTAAGTGGTCGCGGTTTTCACCGTTAAACTGACAGTAAAAAGACCTTTCCATCCATGTGTGCCATATTCTAAATCTCAACAAAAAAAATTTTCATCACTTTTTGGCAAAACTTGCGATGCCGGCATCGTTAAAAACTTTAAAAATCAAAATGTCTTTGAAACCCTATATCTCCGCAACCAAGCCTCGTTAGTGGTTGCGGTTTTCACCGTTAAACTGACAGTAAAAAGACCTTTCCATCCATGTACGCCATTTTTTAAATCTCAACAAAAAAAATTTTCATCACTTTTTGGCAAAACTTGCGATGCCGGCATCGTTAAAAACTTTAAAAATCAAAATGTCTTTGAAACCCTATATCTCCGCAACCAAGCCTCGTTAGTGGTTGCGGTTTTCACCGTTAAACTGACAGTAAAAAGACCTTTCCATCCATGTACGCCATTTTTTAAATCTCAACAAAAAAATTTTTCATCACTTTTTGGCAAAACTTGCGATGCCGGCATCGTTAAAAACTTTAAAAATCAAAATGTCTTTGAAACCCTATATCTTTGCAACCAAGCCTCGTTAGTGGTTGCGGTTTTCACCGTTAAACTGACAGTAAAAAGACCTTTCCATCCATGTACGCCATTTTTTAAATCTCAACAAAAAAAATTTTCATCACTTTCTGGCAAAACTTGCGATGCCGGCATCGTTAAAAACTTTAAAAATCAAAATGTCTTTGAAACCCTATATCTCCGCAACCAAGCCTCGTTAGTGGTTGCGGTTTTCACCGTTAAACTGACAGTAAAAAGACCTTTCCATCCATGTACGCCATTTTTTAAATCTCAACAAAAAAAATTTTCATCACTTTTTGGCAAAACTTGCGATGCCGGCATCGTTAAAAACTTTAAAAATCAAAATGTCTTTGAAACCCTATATCTCCGCAACCAAGCCTCGTTAGTGGTTGCGGTTTTCACCGTTAAACTGACAGTAAAAAGACCTTTCCATCCGTGTGTACCATTTTCATCACTTTTTGGCAAAACTTGCGATGTCGGCATCGTTAAAAACTTTAAAAATCAAAATGTCTTTGAAACCCTATATCTCCGCAACCAAGCCTCGTAAGTGGTTGCGGTTTCACCGTTAAACTGACAGTAAAAAGACCTTTCCATCCATGTGTGCCATTTTTTAAATCTCAACAAAAAAAATTTTCATCACTTTTTGGCAAAACTTGCGATGCCGGCATCGTTAAAAACTTTAAAAATCAAAATGTCTTTGAAACCCTATATCTCCGCAACCAAGCCTCGTAAGTGGTTGCGGTTTTCACCGTTAAACTGACAGTAAAAAGACCTTTCCATCCATGTGTGCCATTTTTTAAATCTCAACAAAAAAAATTTTCATCACTTTTTGGCAAAACTTGCGATGCCGGCATCGTTAAAAACTTTAAAAATCAAAATGTCTTTGAAACCCTATATCTCCGCAACCAAGCCTCGTTAGTGGTTGCGGTTTTCACCCTTAAACTGACAGTAAAAAGACCTTTCCATCCATGTACGCCATTTTTTAAATCTCAACAAAAAAAATTTTCATCACTTTTTGGCAAAACTTGCGATGCCGGCATCGTTAAAAACTTTAAAAATCAAAATGTCTTTGAAACCCTATATTTTTGCAACCAAGCCTCGTTAGTGGTTGCGGTTTTCACCGTTAAACTGACAGTAAAAAGACCTTTCCATCCATGTACGCCATTTTTTAAATCTCAACAAAAAAATTTTTCATCACTTTTTGGCAAAACTTGCGATGCCGGCATCGTTAAAAACTTTAAAAATCAAAATGTCTTTGAAACCCTATATCTCCGCAACCAAGCCTCGTTAGTGGTTGCGGTTTTCACCGTTAAACTGACAGTAAAAAGACCTTTCCATCCATGTGTGCCATTTTTTTTAAATCTCAACAAAAAAAATTTTCATCACTTTTTGGCAAAACTTGCGATGCCGGCATCGTTAAAAACTTTAAAAATCAAAATGTCTTTGAAACCCTATATCTCCGCAACCAAGCCTCGTTAGTGGTTGCGGTTTTCACCGTTAAACTCACAGTAAAAAGATCTTTCCATCCATGTACGCCATGTTTTAAGTCTCAACAAAAAAAATTTTCATCACTTTTTGGCAAAACTTGCGATGCCGGCATCGTTAAAAACTTTAAAAATCAAAATGTCTTTGAAACCCTATATCTCCGCAACCAAGCCTCGTTAGTGGTTGCGGTTTTCACCGTTAAACTGACAGTAAAAAGACCTTTCCATCCATGTGTACCATTTTCATCACTTTTTGGCAAAACTTGCGATGTCGGCATCGTTAAAAACTTTAAAAATCAAAATGTCTTTGAAACCCTATATCTCCGCAACCAAGCCTCGTAAGTGGTTGCGGTTTTCACCGTTAAACTGACAGTAAAAAGACCTTTCCATCCATGTACGCCATTTTTTAAATCTCAATAAAAAAATTTTTCATCACTTTTTGGCAAAACTTGCGATGCCGGCATCGTTAAAAACTTTAAAAATCAAAATGTCTTTGAAACCCTATATCTTTGCATCCAAGCCTCGTTAGTGGTTGCGGTTTTCACCGTTAAACTGACAGTAGAAAGACCTTTCGATCCATGTGTGCCATTTTTTAAATCTCAACAAAAAAAATATTCATCACTTTTTGGCAAAACTTGCGATGCCGGCATCGTTAAAAACTTTAAAAATCAAAATGTCTTTGAAACCCTATATCTCCGCAACCAAGCCTCGTAAGTGGTTGCGGTTTTCACCATTAAACTGACAGTAAAAAGACCTTTCTATCCATGTGTGCCATTTTTTAAATCTCAACAAAAAAAATTTTCATCACTTTTTGGCAAAACTTGCGATGCCGGCATCGTTAAAAACTTTAAAAATCAAAATGTCTTTGAAACCCTATATCTCCGCAACCAAGCCTCGTTAGTGGTTGCGGTTTTCACCGTTAAACTGACAGTAAAAAGACCTTTCCATCCATGTACGCCATTTTTAAAATCTCAACAAAAAAATTTTTCATCACTTTTTGGCAAAACTTGCGATGCCGGCATCGTTAAAAACTTTAAAAATCAAAATGTCTTTGAAACCCTATATCTCCGCAACCAAGCCTCGTTAGTGGTTGCGGTTTTCACCGTTAAACTGACAGTAAAAAGATCTTTCCATCCATGTACGCCATTTTTTAAGTCTCAACAAAAAAATTTTTCATCACTTTTTGGCAAAACTTGCGATGCCGGCATCGTTAAAAACTTTAAAAATCAAAATGTCTTTGAAACCCTATATCTCCGCAACCAAGCCTCGTTAGTGGTTGCGGTTTTCACCGTTAAACTGACAGTAAAAAGACCTTTCCATCCATGTGTACCATTTTCATCACTTTTTGGCAAAACTTGCGATGTCGGCATCGTTAAAAACTTTAAAAATCAAAATGTCTTTGAAACCCTATATCTCCGCAACCAAGCCTCGTAAGTGGTTGCGGTTTTCACCGTTAAACTGACAGTAAAAAGACCTTTCCATCCATGTACGCCATTTTTTAAATCTCAACAAAAAAATTTTTCATCACTTTTTGACAAAACTTGCGATGCCGGCATCGTTAAAAACTTTAAAAATCAAAATGTCTTTGAAACCCTATATCTCCGCAACCAAGCCTCGTAAGTGGTTGCGGTTTTCACCGTTAAACTCACAGTAAAAAGACCTTTCCATCCATGTACGCCATTTTTTAAATCTCAATAAAAAAATTTTTCATCACTTTTTGGCAAAACTTGCGATGCCGGCATCGTTAAAAACTTTAAAAATCAAAATGTCTTTGAAACCCTATATCTCCGCAACCAAGCCTCGTAAGTGGTTGCGGTTTTCACCGTTAAACTGACAGTAAAAAGACCTTTCCATCCATGTGTGCCATTTTTTAAATCTCAACAAAAAAAATTTTCATCACTTTTTGGCAAAACTTGCGATGCCGGCATCGTTAAAAACTTTAAAAATCAAAATGTCTTTGAAACCCTATATCTCCGCAACCAAGCCTCGTTAGTGGTTGCGGTTTTCACCGTTAAACTGACAGTAAAAAGACCTTTCCATCCATGTACGCCATTTTTTAAATCTCAACAAAAAAATTTTTCATCACTTTTTGGCAAAACTTGCGATGCCGGCATCGTTAAAAACTTTAAAAATCAAAATGTCTTTGAAACCCTATATCTCCGCAACCAAGCCTCGTAAGTGGTTGCGGTTTTCACTGTTAAACTGACAGTAAAAAGACCTTTCCATTTATGTGTGCCATTTTTTTAAATCTCAACAAAAAAAATTTTCATCACTTTTTGGCAAAACTTGCGATGCCGGCATCGTTAAAAACTTTAAAAATCAAAATGTCTTTGAAACCCTATATCTCCGCAACCAAGCCTCGTTAGTGGTTGCGGTTTTCACCGTTAAACTGACAGTAAAAAGACCTTTCCATCCATGTACGCCATTTTTTAAATCTCAACAAAAAAATTTTTCATCACTTTTTGGCAAAACTTGCGATGCCGGCATCGTTAAAAACTTTAAAAATCAAAATGTCTTTGAAACCCTATATCTTTGCAACCAAGCCTCGTTAGTGGTTGCGGTTTTCACCGTTAAACTGACAGTAAAAAGACCTTTCCATCCATGTACGCCATTTTTTAAATCTCAACAAAAAAAATTTTCATCACTTTCTGACAAAACTTGCGATGCCGGCATCGTTAAAAACTTTAAAAATCAAAATGTCTTTGAAACCCTATATCTTTGCAACCAAGCCTCGTTAGTGGTTGCGGTTTTCACCGTTAAACTGACAGTAAAAAGACCTTTCCATCCATGTACGCCATTTTTTAAATCTCAACAAAAAAAATTTTCATCACTTTCTGGCAAAACTTGCGATGCCGGCATCGTTAAAAACTTTAAAAATCAAAATGTCTTTGAAACCCTATATCTCCGCAACCAAGCCTCGTTAGTGGTTGCGGTTTTCACCGTTAAACTGACAGTAGAAAGACCTTTCCATCCATGTAAGCCATTTTTTAAATCTCAACAAAAAAAATTTTCATCACTTTTTGGCAAAACTTGCGATGCCGGCATCGTTAAAAACTTTAAAAATCAAAATGTCTTTGAAACCCTATATCTCCGCAACCAAGCCTCGTTAGTAGTTGCGGTTTTCACCGTTAAACTGACAGTAAAAAGACCTTTCCATCCATGTACGCCATTTTTTAAATCTCAACAAAAACATTTTTTCATCACTTTCTGGCAAAACTTGCGATGCCGGCATCGTTAAAAACTTTAAAAATCAAAATGTCTTTGAAACCCTATATCTCCGCAACCAAGCCTCGTTAGTGGTTGCGGTTTTCACCGTTAAACTGACAGTAAAAAGACCTTTCCATCCATGTACGCCATTTTTTAAATCTCAACAAAAAAAAATTTTATCACTTTTTGGCAAAACTTGCGATGCCGGCATCGTTAAAAACTTTAAAAATCAAAATGTCTTTGAAACCCTATATCTCCGCAACCAAGCCTCGTAAGTGGTTGCGGTTTTCACCGTTAAACTGACAGTAAAAAGACCTTTCAATCCATGTGTGCCATTTTTTAAATCTCAACAAAAAAAATTTTCATCACTTTTTGGCAAAACTTGCGATGCCGGCATCGTTAAAAACTTTAAAAATCAAAATGTCTTTGAAACCCTATATCTTTGCAACCAAGCCTCGTTAGTGGTTGCGGTTTTCACCGTTAAACTGACAGTAAAAAGACCTTTCCATCCATGTACGCCATTTTTTAAATCTCAACAAAAAAATTTTTCATCACTTTTTGGCAAAACTTGCGATGCCGGCATCGTTAAAAACTTTAAAAATCAAAATGTCTTTGAAACCCTATATCTCCGCAACCAAGCCTCGTAAGTGGTCGCGGTTTTCACCGTTAAACTGACAGTAAAAAGACCTTTCCATCCATGTGTGCCATATTCTAAATCTCAACAAAAAAAATTTTCATCACTTTTTGGCAAAACTTGCGATGCCGGCATCGTTAAAAACTTTAAAAATCAAAATGTCTTTGAAACCCTATATCTTTGCAACCAAGCCTCGTTAGTGGTTGCGGTTTTCACCGTTAAACTGACAGTAAAAAGACCTTTCCATCCATGTACGCCATTTTTTAAATCTCAACAAAAAAAATTTTCATCACTTTCTGGCAAAACTTGCGATGCCGGCATCGTTAAAAACTTTAAAAATCAAAATGTCTTTGAAACCCTATATCTCCGCAACCAAGCCTCGTTAGTGGTTGCGGTTTTCACCGTTAAACTGACAGTAGAAAGACCTTTCCATCCATGTAAGCCATTTTTTAAATCTCAACAAAAAAAATTTTCATCACTTTTTGGCAAAACTTGCGATGCCGGCATCGTTAAAAACTTTAAAAATCAAAATGTCTTTGAAACCCTATATCTCCGCAACCAAGCCTCGTTAGTAGTTGCGGTTTTCACCGTTAAACTGACAGTAAAAAGACCTTTCCATCCATGTACGCCATTTTTTAAATCTCAACAAAAACATTTTTTCATCACTTTCTGGCAAAACTTGCGATGCCGGCATCGTTAAAAACTTTAAAAATCAAAATGTCTTTGAAACCCTATATCTCCGCAACCAAGCCTCGTTAGTGGTTGCGGTTTTCACCGTTAAACTGACAGTAAAAAGACCTTTCCATCCATGTACGCCATTTTTTAAATCTCAACAAAAAAAAATTTTATCACTTTTTGGCAAAACTTGCGATGCCGGCATCGTTAAAAACTTTAAAAATCAAAATGTCTTTGAAACCCTATATCTCCGCAACCAAGCCTCGTAAGTGGTTGCGGTTTTCACCGTTAAACTGACAGTAAAAAGACCTTTCAATCCATGTGTGCCATTTTTTAAATCTCAACAAAAAAAATTTTCATCACTTTTTGGCAAAACTTGCGATGCCGGCATCGTTAAAAACTTTAAAAATCAAAATGTCTTTGAAACCCTATATCTTTGCAACCAAGCCTCGTTAGTGGTTGCGGTTTTCACCGTTAAACTGACAGTAAAAAGACCTTTCCATCCATGTACGCCATTTTTTAAATCTCAACAAAAAAATTTTTCATCACTTTTTGGCAAAACTTGCGATGCCGGCATCGTTAAAAACTTTAAAAATCAAAATGTCTTTGAAACCCTATATCTCCGCAACCAAGCCTCGTAAGTGGTCGCGGTTTTCACCGTTAAACTGACAGTAAAAAGACCTTTCCATCCATGTGTGCCATATTCTAAATCTCAACAAAAAAAATTTTCATCACTTTTTGGCAAAACTTGCGATGCCGGCATCGTTAAAAACTTTAAAAATCAAAATGTCTTTGAAACCCTATATCTCCGCAACCAAGCCTCGTTAGTGGTTGCGGTTTTCACCGTTAAACTGACAGTAAAAAGACCTTTCCATCCATGTACGCCATTTTTTAAATCTCAACAAAAAAAATTTTCATCACTTTTTGGCAAAACTTGCGATGCCGGCATCGTTAAAAACTTTAAAAATCAAAATGTCTTTGAAACCCTATATCTCCGCAACCAAGCCTCGTTAGTGGTTGCGGTTTTCACCGTTAAACTGACAGTAAAAAGACCTTTCCATCCATGTACGCCATTTTTTAAATCTCAACAAAAAAATTTTTCATCACTTTTTGGCAAAACTTGCGATGCCGGCATCGTTAAAAACTTTAAAAATCAAAATGTCTTTGAAACCCTATATCTTTGCAACCAAGCCTCGTTAGTGGTTGCGGTTTTCACCGTTAAACTGACAGTAAAAAGACCTTTCCATCCATGTACGCCATTTTTTAAATCTCAACAAAAAAAATTTTCATCACTTTCTGGCAAAACTTGCGATGCCGGCATCGTTAAAAACTTTAAAAATCAAAATGTCTTTGAAACCCTATATCTCCGCAACCAAGCCTCGTTAGTGGTTGCGGTTTTCACCGTTAAACTGACAGTAAAAAGACCTTTCCATCCATGTACGCTATTTTTTAAATCTCAACAAAAAAAATTTTCATCACTTTTTGGCAAAACTTGCGATGCCGGCATCGTTAAAAACTTTAAAAATCAAAATGTCTTTGAAACCCTATATCTCCGCAACCAAGCCTCGTTAGTGGTTGCGGTTTTCACCGTTAAACTGACAGTAAAAAGACCTTTCCATCCATGTGTACCATTTTCATCACTTTTTGGCAAAACTTGCGATGTCGGCATCGTTAAAAACTTTAAAAATCAAAATGTCTTTGAAACCCTATATCTCCGCAACCAAGCCTCGTAAGTGGTTGTGGTTTCACCGTTAAACTGACAGTAAAAAGACCTTTCCATCCATGTGTGCCATTTTTTAAATCTCAACAAAAAAAATTTTCATCACTTTTTGGCAAAACTTGCGATGCCGGCATCGTTAAAAACTTTAAAAATCAAAATGTCTTTGAAACCCTATATCTCCGCAACCAAGCCTCGTAAGTGGTTGCGGTTTTCACCGTTAAACTGACAGTAAAAAGACCTTTCCATCCATGTGTGCCATTTTTTAAATCTCAACAAAAAAAATTTTCATCACTTTTTGGCAAAACTTGCGATGCCGGCATCGTTAAAAACTTTAAAAATCAAAATGTCTTTGAAACCCTATATCTTTGCAACCAAGCCTCGTTAGTGGTTGCGGTTTTCACCGTTAAACTGACAGTAAAAAGACCTTTCCATCCATGTACGCCATTTTTTAAATCTCAACAAAAAAATTTTTCATCACTTTTTGGCAAAACTTGCGATGCCGGCATCGTTAAAAACTTTAAAAATCAAAATGTCTTTGAAACCCTATATCTCCGCAACCAAGCCTCGTTAGTGGTTGCGGTTTTCACCCTTAAACTGACAGTAAAAAGACCTTTCCATCCATGTGTGCCATTTTTTTTAAATCTCAACAAAAAAAATTTTCATCACTTTTTGGCAAAACTTGCGATGCCGGCATCGTTAAAAACTTTAAAAATCAAAATGTCTTTGAAACCCTATATCTCCGCAACCAAGCCTCGTTAGTGGTTGCGGTTTTCACCGTTAAACTCACAGTAAAAAGATCTTTCCATCCATGTACGCCATGTTTTAAGTCTCAACAAAAAAAATTTTCATCACTTTTTGACAAAACTTGCGATGCCGGCATCGTTAAAAACTTTAAAAATCAAAATGTCTTTGAAACCCTATATCTCCGCAACCAAGCCTCGTTAGTGGTTGCGGTTTTCACCGTTAAACTGACAGTAAAAAGACCTTTCCATCCATGTGTACCATTTTCATCACTTTTTGGCAAAACTTGCGATGTCGGCATCGTTAAAAACTTTAAAAATCAAAATGTCTTTGAAACCCTATATCTCCGCAACCAAGCCTCGTAAGTGGTTGTGGTTTCACCGTTAAACTGACAGTAAAAAGACCTTTCCATCCATGTGTGCCATTTTTTAAATCTCAACAAAAAAAATTTTCATCACTTTTTGGCAAAACTTGCGATGTCGGCATCGTTAAAAACTTTAAAAATCAAAATGTCTTTGAAACCCTATATCTCCGCAACCAAGCCTCGTTAGTGGTTGCGGTTTTCACCGTTAAACTGACAGTAAAAAGACCTTTCCATCCATGTGTACCATTTTCATCACTTTTTGGCAAAACTTGCGATGCCGGCATCGTTAAAAACTTTAAAAATCAAAATGTCTTTGAAACCCTATATCTCCGCAACCAAGCCTCGTTAGTGGTTGCGGTTTTCACCGTTAAACTGACAGTAAAAAGACCTTTCCATCCATGTACGCTATTTTTTAAATCTCAACAAAAAAAATTTTCATCACTTTTTGACAAAACTTGCGATGCCGGCATCGTTAAAAACTTTAAAAATCAAAATGTCTTTGAAACCCTATATCTCCGCAACCAAGCCTCGTTAGTGGTTGCGGTTTTCACCGTTAAACTGACAGTAAAAAGACCTTTCCATCCATGTGTACCATTTTCATCACTTTTTGGCAAAACTTGCGATGTCGGCATCGTTAAAAACTTTAAAAATCAAAATGTCTTTGAAACCCTATATCTCCGCAACCAAGCCTCGTAAGTGGTTGTGGTTTCACCGTTAAACTGACAGTAAAAAGACCTTTCCATCCATGTGTGCCATTTTTTAAATCTCAACAAAAAAAATTTTCATCACTTTTTGGCAAAACTTGCGATGCCGGCATCGTTAAAAACTTTAAAAATCAAAATGTCTTTGAAACCCTATATCTCCGCAACCAAGCCTCGTAAGTGGTTGCGGTTTTCACCGTTAAACTGACAGTAAAAAGACCTTTCCATCCATGTGTGCCATTTTTTAAATCTCAACAAAAAAAATTTTCATCACTTTTTGGCAAAACTTGCGATGCCGGCATCGTTAAAAACTTTAAAAATCAAAATGTCTTTGAAACCCTATATCTTTGCAACCAAGCCTCGTTAGTGGTTGCGGTTTTCACCGTTAAACTGACAGTAAAAAGACCTTTCCATCCATGTACGCCATTTTTTAAATCTCAACAAAAAAATTTTTCATCACTTTTTGGCAAAACTTGCGATGCCGGCATCGTTAAAAACTTTAAAAATCAAAATGTCTTTGAAACCCTATATCTCCGCAACCAAGCCTCGTTAGTGGTTGCGGTTTTCACCCTTAAACTGACAGTAAAAAGACCTTTCCATCCATGTACGCCATTTTTTAAATCTCAACAAAAAAAATTTTCATCACTTTTTGGCAAAACTTGCGATGCCGGCATCGTTAAAAACTTTAAAAATCAAAATGTCTTTGAAACCCTATATTTTTGCAACCAAGCCTCGTTAGTGGTTGCGGTTTTCACCGTTAAACTGACAGTAAAAAGACCTTTCCATCCATGTACGCCATTTTTTAAATCTCAACAAAAAAATTTTTCATCACTTTTTGGCAAAACTTGCGATGCCGGCATCGTTAAAAACTTTAAAAATCAAAATGTCTTTGAAACCCTATATCTCCGCAACCAAGCCTCGTTAGTGGTTGCGGTTTTCACCGTTAAACTGACAGTAAAAAGACCTTTCCATCCATGTGTGCCATTTTTTTTAAATCTCAACAAAAAAAATTTTCATCACTTTTTGGCAAAACTTGCGATGCCGGCATCGTTAAAAACTTTAAAAATCAAAATGTCTTTGAAACCCTATATCTCCGCAACCAAGCCTCGTTAGTGGTTGCGGTTTTCACCGTTAAACTCACAGTAAAAAGATCTTTCCATCCATGTACGCCATGTTTTAAGTCTCAACAAAAAAATTTTTCATCACTTTTTGGCAAAACTTGCGATGCCGGCATCGTTAAAAACTTTAAAAATCAAAATGTCTTTGAAACCCTATATCTCCGCAACCAAGCCTCGTTAGTGGTTGCGGTTTTCACCGTTAAACTGACAGTAAAAAGACCTTTCCATCCATGTGTACCATTTTCATCACTTTTTGGCAAAACTTGCGATGTCGGCATCGTTAAAAACTTTAAAAATCAAAATGTCTTTGAAACCCTATATCTCCGCAACCAAGCCTCGTAAGTGGTTGCGGTTTTCACCGTTAAACTGACAGTAAAAAGACCTTTCCATCCATGTACGCCATTTTTTAAATCTCAACAAAAAAAATTTTCATCACTTTTTGGCAAAACTTGCGATGCCGGCATCGTTAAAAACTTTAAAAATCAAAATGTCTTTGAAACCCTATATCTTTGCAACCAAGCCTCGTTAGTGGTTGCGGTTTTCACCGTTAAACTGACAGTAAAAAGACCTTTCCATCCATGTACGCCATTTTTTAAATCTCAACAAAAAAAATTTTCATCACTTTCTGGCAAAACTTGCGATGCCGGCATCGTTAAAAACTTTAAAAATCAAAATGTCTTTGAAACCCTATATCTCCGCAACCAAGCCTCGTTAGTGGTTGCGGTTTTCACCGTTAAACTGACAGTAAAAAGACCTTTCCATCCATGTACGCTATTTTTTAAATCTCAACAAAAAAAATTTTCATCACTTTTTGGCAAAACTTGCGATGCCGGCATCGTTAAAAACTTTAAAAATCAAAATGTCTTTGAAACCCTATATCTCCGCAACCAAGCCTCGTTAGTGGTTGCGGTTTTCACCGTTAAACTGACAGTAAAAAGACCTTTCCATCCATGTGTACCATTTTCATCACTTTTTGGCAAAACTTGCGATGTCGGCATCGTTAAAAACTTTAAAAATCAAAATGTCTTTGAAACCCTATATCTCCGCAACCAAGCCTCGTAAGTGGTTGCGGTTTCACCGTTAAACTGACAGTAAAAAGACCTTTCCATCCATGTGTGCCATTTTTTAAATCTCAACAAAAAAAATTTTCATCACTTTTTGGCAAAACTTGCGATGCCGGCATCGTTAAAAACTTTAAAAATCAAAATGTCTTTGAAACCCTATATCTCCGCAACCAAGCCTCGTAAGTGGTTGCGGTTTTTACCGTTAAACTGACAGTAAAAAGACCTTTCCATCCATGTGTGCCATTTTTTAAATCTCAACAAAAAAAATTTTCATCACTTTTTGGCAAAACTTGCGATGTCGGCATCGTTAAAAACTTTAAAAATCAAAATGTCTTTGAAACCCTATATTTTTGCAACCAAGCCTCGTTAGTGGTTGCGGTTTTCACCGTTAAACTGACAGTAAAAAGACCTTTCCATCCATGTACGCCATTTTTTAAATCTCAACAAAAAAAATTTTCATCACTTTTTGGCAAAACTTGCGATGCCGGCATCGTTAAAAACTTTAAAAATCAAAATGTCTTTGAAACCCTATATCTCCGCAACCAAGCCTCGTAAGTGGTTGCGGTTTTCACCGTTAAACTGACAGTAAAAAGACCTTTCCATCCATGTGTGCCATTTTTTAAATCTCAACAAAAAAAATTTTCATCACTTTTTGGCAAAACTTGCGATGCCGGCATCGTTAAAAACTTTAAAAATCAAAATGTCTTTGAAACCCTATATTTTTGCAACCAAGCCTCGTTAGTGGTTGCGGTTTTCACCGTTAAACTGACAGTAAAAAGACCTTTCCATCCATGTACGCCATTTTTTAAATCTCAACAAAAAAATTTTTCATCACTTTTTGGCAAAACTTGCGATGCCGGCATCGTTAAAAACTTTAAAAATCAAAATGTCTTTGAAACCCTATATCTCCGCAACCAAGCCTCGTTAGTGGTTGCGGTTTTCACCGTTAAACTGACAGTAAAAAGACCTTTCCATCCATGTGTGCCATTTTTTTTAAATCTCAACAAACAAAATTTTCATCACTTTTTGGCAAAACTTGCGATGCCGGCATCGTTAAAAACTTTAAAAATCAAAATGTCTTTGAAACCCTATATCTCCGCAACCAAGCCTCGTAAGTGGTTGCGGTTTTCACCGTTAAACTGACAGTAAAAAGACCTTTCCATCCATGTACGCCATTTTTTAAATCTCAACAAAAAAATTTTTCATCACTTTTTGACAAAACTTGCGATGCCGGCATCGTTAAAAACTTTAAAAATCAAAATGTCTTTGAAACCCTATATCTCCGCAACCAAGCCTCGTTAGTGGTTGCGGTTTTCACCGTTAAACTGACAGTAAAAAGACCTTTCCATCCATGTGTACCATTTTCATCACTTTTTGGCAAAACTTGCGATGTCGGCATCGTTAAAAACTTTAAAAATCAAAATGTCTTTGAAACCCTATATCTCCGCAACCAAGCCTCGTAAGTGGTTGCGGTTTTCACCGTTAAACTGACAGTAAAAAGACCTTTCCATCCATGTACGCCATTTTTTAAATCTCAACAAAAAAATTTTTCATCACTTTTTGACAAAACTTGCGATGCCGGCATCGTTAAAAACTTTAAAAATCAAAATGTCTTTGAAACCCTATATCTCCGCAACCAAGCCTCGTAAGTGGTTGCGGTTTTCACCATTAAACTGACAGTAAAAAGACCTTTCCATCCATGTACGCCATTTTTTAAATCTCAATAAAAAAATTTTTCATCACTTTTTGGCAAAACTTGCGATGCCGGCATCGTTAAAAACTTTAAAAATCAAAATGTCTTTGAAACCCTATATCTTTGCATCCAAGCCTCGTTAGTGGTTGCGGTTTTCACCGTTAAACTGACAGTAGAAAGACCTTTCGATCCATGTGTGCCATTTTTTAAATCTCAACAAAAAAAATATTCATCACTTTTTGGCAAAACTTGCGATGCCGGCATCGTTAAAAACTTTAAAAATCAAAATGTCTTTGAAACCCTATATCTCCGCAACCAAGCCTCGTAAGTGGTTGCGGTTTTCACCATTAAACTGACAGTAAAAAGACCTTTCTATCCATGTGTGCCATTTTTTAAATCTCAACAAAAAAAATTTTCATCACTTTTTGGCAAAACTTGCGATGCCGGCATCGTTAAAAACTTTAAAAATCAAAATGTCTTTGAAACCCTATATCTCCGCAACCAAGCCTCGTTAGTGGTTGCGGTTTTCACCGTTAAACTGACAGTAAAAAGACCTTTCCATCCATGTACGCCATTTTTTAAATCTCAACAAAAAAATTTTTCATCACTTTTTGGCAAAACTTGCGATGCCGGCATCGTTAAAAACTTTAAAAATCAAAATGTCTTTGAAACCCTATATCTCCGCAACCAAGCCTCGTAAGTGGTTGCGGTTTTCACCGTTAAACTGACAGTAAAAAGACCTTTCCATCCATGTGTGCCATTTTTTTAAATCTCAACAAAAAAAATTTTCATCACTTTTTGGCAAAACTTGCGATGCCGGCATCGTTAAAAACTTTAAAAATCAAAATGTCTTTGAAACCCTATATCTCCGCAACCAAGCCTCGTAAGTGGTTGCGGTTTTCACCGTTAAACTGACAGTAAAAAGATCTTTCCATCCATGTACGCCATTTTTTAAGTCTCAACAAAAAAATTTTTCATCACTTTTTGGCAAAACTTGCGATGCCGGCATCGTTAAAAACTTTAAAAATCAAAATGTCTTTGAAACCCTATATCTCCGCAACCAAGCCTCGTTAGTGGTTGCGGTTTTCACCGTTAAACTGACAGTAAAAAGGTCTTTCCATCCATGTACGCCATTTTTTAAGTCTCAACAAAAAAATTTTTCATCACTTTTTGGCAAAACTTGCGATGCCGGCATCGTTAAAAACTTTAAAAATCAAAATGTCTTTGAAACCCTATATCTCCGCAACCAAGCCTCGTTAGTGGTTGCGGTTTTCACCGTTAAACTGACAGTAAAAAGACCTTTCCATCCATGTACGCCATTTTTTAAATCTCAACAAAAAAATTTTTCATCACTTTTTGGCAAAACTTGCACTGCCGGCATCGTTAAAAACTTTAAAAATCAAAATGTCTTTGAAACCCTATATCTCCGCAACCAAGCCTCGTTAGTGGTTGCGGTTTTCACCGTTAAACTGACAGTAAAAAGACCTTTCCATCCATGTACGCCATTTTTTAAATCTCAACAAAAAAATTTTTCATCACTTTTTGGCAAAACTTGCGATGCCGGCATCGTTAAAAACTTTAAAAATCAAAATGTCTTTGAAACCCTATATCTCCGCAACCAAGCCTCGTAAGTGGTTGCGGTTTTCACCGTTAAACTGACAGTAAAAAGACCTTTCCATCCATGTGTGCCATTTTTTTAAATCTCAACAAAAAAAATTTTCATCACTTTTTGGCAAAACTTGCGATGCCGGCATCGTTAAAAACTTTAAAAATCAAAATGTCTTTGAAACCCTATATCTCCGCAACCAAGCCTCGTTAGTGGTTGCGGTTTTCACCGTTAAACTGACAGTAAAAAGATCTTTCCATTCATGTACGCCATTTTTTAAGTCTCAACAAAAAAATTTTTCATCACTTTTTGGCAAAACTTGCGATGCCGGCATCGTTAAAAACTTTAAAAATCAAAATGTCTTTGAAACCCTATATCTCCGCAACCAAGCCTCGTTAGTGGTTGCGGTTTTCACCGTTAAACTGACAGTAAAAAGACCTTTCCATCCATGTACGCCATTTTTTAAATCTCAACAAAAAAAATTTTCATCACTTTTTGGCAAAACTTGCGATGCCGGCATCGTTAAAAACTTTAAAAATCAAAATGTCTTTGAAACCCTATATCTCCGCAACCAAGCCTCGTTAGTGGTTGCGGTTTTCACCGTTAAACTGACAGTAAAAAGACCTTTCCATCCATGTACGCCATTTTTTAAATCTCAACAAAAAAATTTTTCATCACTTTTTGGCAAAACTTGCGATGCCGGCATCGTTAAAAACTTTAAAAATCAAAATGTCTTTGAAACCCTATATCTCCGCAACCAAGCCTCGTTAGTGGTTGCGGTTTTCACCGTTAAACTGACAGTAAAAAGACCTTTCCATCCATGTGTGCCATTTTTTTAAATCTCAACAAAAAAAATTTTCATCACTTTTTGGCAAAACTTGCGATGCCGGCATCGTTAAAAACTTTAAAAATCAAAATGTCTTTGAAACCCTATATCTCCGCAACCAAGCCTCGTTAGTGGTTGCGGTTTTCACCGTTAAACTGACAGTAAAAAGATCTTTCCATCCATGTACGCCATTTTTTAAATCTCAACAAAAAAATTTTTCATCACTTTTTGGCAAAACTTGCGATGCCGGCATCGTTAAAAACTTTAAAAATCAAAATGTCTTTGAAACCCTATATCTCCGCAACCAAGCCTCGTTAGTGGTTGCGGTTTTCACCGTTAAACTGACAGTAAAAAGACCTTTCCATCCATGTACGCCATTTTTTAAATCTCAACAAAAAAAATTTTCATCACTTTTTGGCAAAACTTGCGATGCCGGCATCGTTAAAAACTTTAAAAATCAAAATGTCTTTGAAACCCTATATCTCCGCAACCAAGCCTCGTTAGTGGTTGCGGTTTTCACCGTTAAACTGACAGTAAAAAGACCTTTCCATCCATGTACGCCATTTTTTAAATCTCAACAAAAAAATTTTTCATCAACTTTTGGCAAAACTTGCGATGCCGGCATCGTTAAAAACTTTAAAAATCAAAATGTCTTTGAAACCCTATATCTCCGCAACCAAGCCTCGTAAGTGGTTGCGGTTTTCACCGTTAAACTGACAGTAAAAAGACCTTTCCACCCATGTGTGCCATTTTTTACATCTCAACAAAAAAAATTTTCATCACTTTTTGGCAAAACTTGCGATGCCGGCATCGTTAAAAACTTTAAAAATCAAAATGTCTTTGAAACCCTATATCTTTGCAACCAAGCCTCGTTAGTGGTTGCGGTTTTCACCGTTAAACTGACAGTAAAAAGACCTTTCCATCCATGTACGCCATTTTTTAAATCTCAACAAAAAAAATTTTCATCACTTTTTGGCAAAACTTGCGATGCCGGCATCGTTAAAAACTTTAAAAATCAAAATGTCTTTGAAACCCTATATCTCCGCAACCAAGCCTCGTTAGTGGTTGCGGTTTTCACCGTTAAACTGACAGTAAAAAGACCTTTCCATCCATGTACGTCATTTTTTAAATCTCAACAAAAAAAATTTTCATCACTTTCTGGCAAAACTTGCGATGCCGGCATCGTTAAAAACTTTAAAAATCAAAATGTCTTTGAAACCCTATATCTCCGCAACCAAGCCTCGTTAGTGGTTGCGGTTTTCACCGTTAAACTGACAGTAAAAAGACCTTTCCATTCATGTACGCCATTTTTTAAATCTCAACAAAAAAATTTTTCATCACTTTTTGGCAAAACTTGCGATGCCGGCATCGTTAAAAACTTTAAAAATCAAAATGTCTTTGAAACCCTATATCTCCGCAACCAAGCCTCGTAAGTGGTTGCGGTTTTCACCGTTAAACTGACAGTAAAAAGACCTTTCCATCCATGTGTGCCATTTTTTTAAATCTCAACAAAAAAAATTTTCATCACTTTTTGGCAAAACTTGCGATGCCGGCATCGTTAAAAACTTTAAAAATCAAAATGTCTTTGAAACCCTATATCTCCGCAACCAAGCCTCGTTAGTGGTTGCGGTTTTCACCGTTAAACTGACAGTAAAAAGACCTTTCCATCCATGTGTGCCATTTTTTAAATCTCAACAAAAAAATTTTTCATCACTTTTTGGCAAAACTTGCGATGCCGGCATCGTTAAAAACTTTAAAAATCAAAATGTCTTTGAAACCCTATATCTTTGCAACCAAGCCTCGTTAGTGGTTGCGGTTTTCACCGTTAAACTGACAGTAAAAAGACCTTTCCATCCATGTGTGCCATTTTTTAAATCTCAACAAAAAAAATTTTCATCACTTTTTGGCAAAACTTGCGATGCCGGCATCGTTAAAAACTTTAAAAATCAAAATGTCTTTGAAACCCTATATCTCCGCAACCAAGCCTCGTTAGTGGTTGCGGTTTTCACCGTTAAACTGACAGTAAAAAGACCTTTCCATCCATGTTTACCATTTTTTAAATCTCAACAAAAAAAATTTTCATCACTTTTTGGCAAAACTTGCGATGCCGGCATCGTTAAAAACTTTAAAAATCAAAATGTCTTTGAAACCCTATATCTCCGCAACCAAGCCTCGTTAGTGGTTGCGGTTTTCACCGTTAAACTGACAGTAAAAAGACCTTTCCATCCATGTACGCCATTTTTTAAATCTCAACAAAAAAATTTTTCATCACTTTTTGGCAAAACTTGCGATGCCGGCATCGTTAAAAACTTTAAAAATCAAAATGTCTTTGAAACCCTATATCTCCGCAACCAAGCCTCGTTAGTGGTTGCGGTTTTCACCGTTAAACTGACAGTAAAAAGACCTTTCCATCCATGTGTGCCATTTTTTTAAATCTCAACAAAAAAAATTTTCATCACTTTTTGGCAAAACTTGCGATGCCGGCATCGTTAAAAACTTTAAAAATCAAAATGTCTTTGAAACCCTATATCTCCGCAACCAAGCCTCGTTAGTGGTTGCGGTTTTCACCGTTAAACTGACAGTAAAAAGACCTTTCCATCCATGTGTGCCATTTTTTAAATCTCAACAAAAAAAATTTTCATCACTTTTTGGCAAAACTTGCGATGCCGGCATCGTTAAAAACTTTAAAAATCAAAATGTCTTTGAAACCCTATATCTTTGCAACCAAGCCTCGTTAGTGGTTGCGGTTTTCACCGTTAAACTGACAGTAAAAAGACCTTTCCATCCATGTGTGCCATTTTTTAAATCTCAACAAAAAAAATTTTCATCACTTTTTGGCAAAACTTGCGATGCCGGCATCGTTAAAAACTTTAAAAATCAAAATGTCTTTGAAACCCTATATCTCCGCAACCAAGCCTCGTTAGTGGTTGCGGTTTTCACCGTTAAACTGACAGTAAAAAGACCTTTCCATCCATGTTTACCATTTTTTAAATCTCAACAAAAAAAATTTTGATCACTTTTTGGCAAAACTTGCGATGCCGGCATCGTTAAAAACTTTAAAAATCAAAATGTCTTTGAAACCCTATATCTCCGCAACCAAGCCTCGTTAGTGGTTGCGGTTTTCACCGTTAAACTGACAGTAAAAAGACCTTTCCATCCATGTACGCCATTTTTTAAATCTCAACAAAAAAAATTTTCATCACTTTTTGGCAAAACTTGCGATGCCGGCATCGTTAAAAACTTTAAAAATCAAAATGTCTTTGAAACCCTATATCTCCGCAACCAAGCCTCGTTAGTGGTTGCGGTTTTCACCGTTAAACTGACAGTAAAAAGACCTTTCCATCCATGTACGCCATTTTTTAAATCTCAACAAAAAAATTTTTCATCAACTTTTGGCAAAACTTGCGATGCCGGCATCGTTAAAAACTTTAAAAATCAAAATGTCTTTGAAACCCTATATCTCCGCAACCAAGCCTCGTAAGTGGTTGCGGTTTTCACCGTTAAACTGACAGTAAAAAGACCTTTCCACCCATGTGTGCCATTTTTTACATCTCAACAAAAAAAATTTTCATCACTTTTTGGCAAAACTTGCGATGCCGGCATCGTTAAAAACTTTAAAAATCAAAATGTCTTTGAAACCCTATATCTTTGCAACCAAGCCTCGTTAGTGGTTGCGGTTTTCACCGTTAAACTGACAGTAAAAAGACCTTTCCATCCATGTACGCCATTTTTTAAATCTCAACAAAAAAAATTTTCATCACTTTTTGGCAAAACTTGCGATGCCGGCATCGTTAAAAACTTTAAAAATCAAAATGTCTTTGAAACCCTATATCTCCGCAACCAAGCCTCGTTAGTGGTTGCGGTTTTCACCGTTAAACTGGCAGTAAAAAGACCTTTCCATCCATGTACGCCATTTTTAAAATCTCAACAAAAAAATTTTTCATCACTTTTTGGCAAAACTTGCGATGCCGGCATCGTTAAAAACTTTAAAAATCAAAATGTCTTTGAAACCCTATATCTCCGCAACCAAGCCTCGTTAGTGGTTGCGGTTTTCACCGTTAAACTGACAGTAAAAAGACCTTTCCATTCATGTACGCCATTTTTTAAATCTCAACAAAAAAATTTTTCATCACTTTTTGGCAAAACTTGCGATGCCGGCATCGTTAAAAACTTTAAAAATCAAAATGTCTTTGAAACCCTATATCTCCGCAACCAAGCCTCGTAAGTGGTTGCGGTTTTCACCGTTAAACTGACAGTAAAAAGACCTTTCCATCCATGTGTGCCATTTTTTTAAATCTCAACAAAAAAAATTTTCATCACTTTTTGGCAAAACTTGCGATGCCGGCATCGTTACACTGAAAAAAAAATCGTTCATTGAGACAATGAACGGCTGTCATTGACCACTTTTTCATTGTGACAATATAAAAAACATTGCGACAATGAAAAAAAACATTGAATTTTTTTTGTGCTTAATGCACTCTTCATTGAGTCAATGAAACCACGTTCATTGATTGACTTTCATACAAATGTTGAAGAAAAATTTTAATGAAACAATTTCAATGACATTTTTCATAGCTCAATGATCTTATTCATTGAATTTTACAATGACTTATTCAATGCAAGAAGGACATTGAGCTATGAAAATTTGTTCATTGAAGTTGCTCTTCCATATATATATATATATATATATATTTTAATGAACTTTTTTCTTTGGTTCAATCAAATTATTTCGTTGAGCCAATGAAAAAAGTTCATTAAAATTTATTCACATTTATGAAAAATTTTCATTAATTTATTTCATTGACTCAACGAAATAATTTCATTGAGCCAATGAAAAAAATTCATTAAGTTTTATTCACATTTAAGAAAAATTTTAATGAATTTATTTCATTGACTCACCGAAATTATTTCGTTGAGCCAATGAAAAAAAAATCATTTAATTTTATTCACATTTATGAAAAATTTTCATTAATTTATTTCATTGACTCAACGAAATAATTTCGTTGAGCCAATGAAAAAAATTCATTAAAATTATTCACATTTATGAAAAATTTTAATGAATTTATTTCATTGAGTCAAAGAAATAATTTCGTTGAGCCAATGAAAAAAAATCATTAAATTTGATTCACATTTATGAAAAATTTTCATTAATTTATTTCATTGACTCAACGAAATAATTTCGTTGAGCCAATGAAAAAAATTCATTAAATTTTATTCACATTTATGAAAAATTTTCATTAATTTATTTCATTGACTCAACGAAATAATTTCATTGAGCCAATGAAAAAAATTCATTAAAATTATTCACATTTATGAAAAATTTTAATGAATTTATTTCATTGAGTCAAAGAAATAATTTCGTTGAGCCAATGAAAAAAAAATCATTAAATTTGATTCACATTTATGAAAAATTTTAATGAATTTATTTCATTGACTCAACGAAATAATTTCATTGAGCCAATGAAAAAAAATCATTAAATTTTATACACATTTATGAAAAATTTTAATGAATTTATTTCATTGATTCAACGACATAATTTCGTTGAGCCAATGAAAAAAATTCATTAAAATTATTCACATTTATGAAAAATTTTAATGAATTTATTTCATTGAGTCAAAGAAATAATTTCGTTGAGCCATTGAAAAAAAAATCATTAAATTTGATTCACATTTATGAAAAATTTTAATGAATTTATTTCATTGACTCAACGAAATAATTTCATTGAGCCAATGAAAAAAAATCATTAAATTTTATACACATTTATGAAAAATTTTAATGAATTTATTTCATTGAGTCAAAGAAATAATTTCGTTGAGCCAATGAAAAAAAAAATCATTAAATTTGATTCACATTTATGAAAAATTTTAATGAATTTATTTCATTGACTTAACGAAATAATTTCATTGAGCCAATGAAAAAAAATCATTAAATGTTATACACATTTATGAAAAATTTTAATGAATTTATTTCATTGAGTCAAAGAAATAATTTCGTTGAGCCAATGAAAAAAATTCATTAAAATTATTCACATTTATGAAAAATTTTAATGAATTTATTTCATTGAGTCAAAGAAATAATTTCGTTGAGCCAATGAAAAAAAAAATCATTAAATTTGATTCACATTTATGAAAAATTTTAATGAATTTATTTCATTGACTCAACGAAATAATTTCATTGAGCCAATGAAAAAAAATCATTAAATTTTATACACATTTATGAAAAATTTTAATGAATTTATTTCATTGAGTCAAAGAAATAATTTCGTTGAGCCAATGAAAAAAAAAATCATTAAATTTGATTCACATTTATGAAAAATTTTAATGAATTTATTTCATTGAGTCAACGACATAATTTCGTTGAGCCAATGAAAAAAATTCATTCAAATTATTCACATTTATGAAAAATTTTAATGAATTTATTTCATTGAGTCAAAGAAATAATTTCGTTAAGCCAATGAAAACAAAAATCATTAAATTTGATTCACATTTATGAAAAATTTTAATGAATTTATTTCATTGACTTAACGAAATAATTTCATTGAGCCAATGAAAAAAAATCATTAAATTTTATACACATTTATGAAAAATTTTAATGAATTTATTTCATTGAGTCAAAGAAATAATTTCGTTGAGCCAATGAAAAAAAAAATCATTAAATTTGATTCACATTTATGAAAAATTTTAATGAATTTATTTCATTGACTCAACGAAATAATTTCATTGAGCCAATGAAAAAAAATCATTAAATTTTATACACATTTATGAAAAATTTTAATGAATTTATTTCATTGAGTCAACGACATAATTTCGTTGAGCCAATGAAAAAAAAAATCATTAAATTTGATTCACATTTATGAAAAATTTTAATGAATTTATTTCATTGACTCAACGAAATAATTTCGTTAATTTACAAAAGATAATAGCGCAAAATTTTAAACGATTTAGTACGATGTTAAAGCATTTTTACTATGATAAAATGGCTTTAAATCGTACTAAATCTTTTAAAATTTTGCGCTAATAATTTTATATCCGAATGCAAAACAAAACAAGAAAAAGTGTGGTCAAAACATTACTTTTGGCGTAAGAACTTTATACTTACTTTAACAAGCATATAATGGAAGATTTTTGATTAAAAGTTTTTAATGTGCTATGTGCTTCATTTACTCAAATGTCCATAATATGAAACGAAAGTGTCCATTTATGGAATTTGACAAAAGAGGAAAAATGCATCACTTTAAAGGATTTGTATTGTTGCCTCGTAAAGCTTAATTTTCTCGAAAAACTTAAAAAGCAAAATCAGAACTAATGTAATCTTAGCTTTATATAATCAGTGAGATTGGAACAAAGCCGCATTCTATTGCAACCAAAGTAAATGTTGCATTGTGACAATGTTGAAATACATTGTCTCAATGCAAAATTAGCCACGTGCTTTTAGAATGGCAGTGAGAATGGCACAAAGCGGCGTCCTTTGAAATCAATGTAAATTGTTACGTCACGCCAATGATGCTCTGCGTTGTCTCAATGCAAATTGACATTGCCTCAATGCACAGATAATTTGTATGCTATATTTCAAAATGGCGCCAATCAACAATTACTCATTGAATAGAAACGTTTTGGGATTATCAATATATGCAATATAAAGCTACGATTACACTGGTTCAGCAACTCTGAATTATTTTTGTATGTTGTTTCCAATTTTTCTGTCCGTGATATTATTAATATTTTGCGTAATAAGTTTAAATACATTCTCACATACAAATATTTTGTTTTACATGATGTTAGTTCTCCACGTTTTTGCGATTTTTTATAGGAAAAGCTATCGGTAGCTGTATGAGAGGCAGGAATAACTCTAAAATCAAAAAAACCGAAACTTTCAAAAAAATATATTTAGATTTGCGGCTAAACTTATCGGCGACTCACAAAATGCATATTCGTAATCTAGGAAGTGCCACCTTTCAATTGAGGCATCCCATTATATGAAAAATCGACTTTTATCTTTAAACGCGATTTGCGGCTAAACTAGACGTGCTAGAGGCATCAAAGTTGACACCTATAAAGTTGACTTGCGGCTTAACTAATCGTCCTAGCGACTTCAAAAATGCATATTCGTGATCTAGGAAGTGCCAGTTCTAAAAAAAATCAAAAAAAAAAAGTTGGTAAAAAAAAGTTTTTTTCCAAAACGTTCAAAAAAATAAACTCAAAAAATGCATATTCGTAATCTAGGAAGTGCCACCTTTCAATTGAGGCATCCCATTATATGAAAAATCGACTTTTATCTTTAAACGCGATTTGCGGCTAAACTAGACGTGCTAGAGGCATCAAAGTTGACACCTATAAAGTTGACTTGCGGCTTAACTAATCGTCCTAGCGACTTCAAAAATGCATATTCGTGATCTAGGAAGTGCCAGTTCTAAAAAAATCAAAAAAAAAAAGTTGGTAAAAAAAAGTTTTTTTCCAAAACGTTCAAAAAAATAAACTCAAAAAATGCATATTCGTAATCTAGGAAGTGGCACCTTTCAATTGAGGCATCCCATTATATGAAAAATCGACTTTTATCTTTAAACGCGATTTGCGGCTAAACTAGACGTGCTAGAGGCATCAAAGTTGACACCTATAAAGTTGACTTGCGGCTTAACTAAGCGACCTAGCGACTTCAAAAATGCATATTCGTGATCTAGGAAGTGCCAGTTCTAAAAAAAATCAAAAAAAAAAAGTTGGTAAAAAAAAGTTTTTTTCCAAAACGTTCAAAAAAATAAACTCAAAAAATGCATATTCGTAATCTAGGAAGTGCCACCTTTCAATTGAGGCATCCCATTATATGAAAAATCGACTTTTATCTTTAAACGCGATTTGCGGCTAAACTAGACGTGCTAGAGGCATCAAAGTTGACACCTATAAAGTTGACTTGCGGCTTAACTAAGCGACCTAGCGACTTCATAAATGCATATTCGTGAAGTGCCAGTTCTAAAAAATAAAAAAAAAGTTGGTAAAAAAAGTATTTTTCCAAAACTTGATGAGCAAAATATTATGGAAATTTAAGTAAATGTAGCACATCAAATGTCTTTTAATCAAAATTCTTGCTATCATACGCTTGCTGGGAGTAAAACCCAATATTATGGAAGTTAAATAATTGTGTCTGAATTTTAAACACTATACAGAAAATAGTGTGGTCGAAACATTATTTTTCGCATAAGAACTGTACTTACCTTAAGGTTCGCTTACAATGCCTGTAGAAAAAATAATTGGTTTGTTCCCGTACTACCTTAAACTGTAAAAATCTATGAAAAACAACATATATGTATGTATAAGAACCCGAATCATATTCTCGTACTCTGATTTTTCGTGGTTTCCACAAAAGAGAGAGCACTTTGGACAGATTAAAAAATTATACCCACCTGTGAATTTCAGTGCAAGAAATTTCTTTGGGCTGAATTACGAACACGGTCATCTTAAAATCAGTTGTTTTTGGTATTGCCGTTTGGGCTTCGTGTTCAAAAATTAGAAATATGGATCATTTTATATTTTCTTAACTAGGAAATAGTTTATTTAAAAAAATTCCATCAGCTATTTTTTGCCAATATTTTACAAAAAAAATGTTTAGAATGTCTCCTTACTCTATTGTTGTTTTTGCTTTATTGCTTGTTTTTTTTTAATGTACCAAGGTTTTTGTTGAAAACGTTCTCGAACTTTTTGGTATTTGTGCTCAGACTCATTGATAGACTTTCATCGCCTTTCTCTCTCAATTTCGACAAGCTGCCAATTTTAGTGCAAAAAGTACTGGAACGGACCTAATATGAACTGCAAAAAATTTAAAAATGTCAAATCATTTTTCCATATAGTTCGCTAAAAATATACAATTTTTATTAGTTCTTCGAACTAATAATTTGAACTCCATACCCGACCCTTAAAGAACTAGTTTAAATATGGCCTTATTTTGTGTTTCACAATCTCAAAATGTTCCTCGGCACTGAACTATGGAAACAAAATATTCGCGCCTCGTGGTTTCCGTTTTCCTTTTCAGTCAAGAAAGTTTAGTTGCTCTAAAGCGTCATTCGGGATAGTTTCTCTAAAGCGTCATTCGGTATATAGTTTCTCTAAAGCGTCATTTTAGTTTTGTGTTTTTTTTTGCATGTTTGCATGTTTGCGTTTTTAAATTTAATATTTACCGCGTGTGTTATAAATTAAAACGATCCGTGAAGAATAACAGGTAAGTTTTTAGCTACTTTTAATTATTTTCTATAAAAATATATATATATGTTTAGATTGATATGGATGTATAGGGAGCTATAAATCTCCCTATACATCCATATCAATCTAAACTTTTTTCTAATTAATAAATTTAAAAAAATCCACCTATAGCGTATTTTTATATAAAATTCATATGGATTTCATAATTTTCATAGATAAACCAAGCTATAGTTTCAAAACTACTTGCTTTTGCGCATTCATTTAGATGATTTCTTGTCTCAAATTTTTTTCTCCTCGTGGTTTCCAAACTTTTTTTTAATTAACAAAAAATAAAAAATTTACCCAAACCGTCTAAAACAAAAGTGTTTGCTGCAATTGCGATCCGTAAAGAAGTTCCTAATCAACCCAATAAAAAGTAGAAATTTAGGTATTTTTAATTATTTTTTATAAAAATATATATGTATAGCTTCCTATACATTCATATAAATCTAAACTTTTTTCTAATTATCAAATTATAAAAAAATCCACCTATAGCGTATTTTTATATAAAATTCATATGGATTTCATAATTTTCATAGATAAACCAAGCTATAGTTTCGAAACTACTTGCTTCTTCGCATTCATTTAAATGGTTCTTAGTCTTGAATTAGGTCCTCTTCGTGGTTACAAAACACTTTTTTCAAATTAACAAATATAAAAAAAAAATTAAAAAATTTCAATCCAATAGTCGTTTGATATAACATTCATATGGATTATATGGTTTTCATAGATAAACCAAGCTATAGTTTCGAAACTACTTGCTTCTTCGCATTCATTTAAATGGTTCCTAGTCTTGAATTAGGTCCTCTTCGTGGTTACAAAACTCTTTTTTCAAATTAACAAATATAAAAAAAAAATTAAAAAATTTCAATCCAATAGTCTTTTGATATAACATTCATATGGATTTTATGGTTTTCATAGATAAACCAAGCTATAGTTTCGAAACTACTTGCTTCTTCGCATTCATTTAAATGGTTCTTAGTCTTGAATTAGGTCCTCTTCGTGGTTACAAAACACTTTTTTCAAATTAACAAATATAAAAAAAAAATTAAAAAATTTCAATCCAATAGTCGTTTGATATAACATTCATATGGATTATATGGTTTTCATAGATAAACCAAGCTATAGTTTCGAAACTACTTGCTTCTTCGCATTCATTTAAATGGTTCCTAGTCTTGAATTAGGTCCTCTTCGTGGTTACAAAACTCTTTTTTCAAATTAACAAATATAAAAAAAAAATTAAAAAATTTCAATCCAATAGTCTTTTGATATAACATTCATATGGATTTTATGGTTTTCATAGATAAACCAAGCTATAGTTTCGAAACTACTTGCTTCTTCGCATTCATTTAAATGGTTCTTAGTCTTGAATTAGGTCCTCTTCGTGGTTACAAAACTCTTTTTTCAAATTAACAAATATAAAAAAAAAAATAAAAAATTTCAATCCAATAGTCTTTTGATATAACATTCATATGGATTTTATGGTTTTCATAGATAAACCAAGCTATAGTTTCGAAACTACTTGCTTCTTCGCATTCATTTAAATGGTTCCTAGTCTTGAATTAGGTCCTCTTCGTGGTTACAAAACTCTTTTTTCAAATTAACAAATATAAAAAAAAAATCAAAAAATTTCAATCCAATAGTCGTTTGATATAACATTCATATGGATTATATGGTTTTCATAGATAAACCAAGCTATAGTTTCGAAACTACTTGCTTCTTCGCATTCATTTAAATGGTTCTTAGTCTTGAATTAGGTCCTCTTCGTGGTTACAAAACACTTTTTTCAAATTAACAAATATAAAAAAAAATTAAAAAATTTCAATCCAATAGTCTTTTGATATAACATTCATATGGATTTTATGGTTTTCATAGATAAACCAAGCTATAGTTTCGAAACTACTTGCTTCTTCGCATTCATTTAAATGGTTCTTAGTCTTGAATTAGGTCCTCTTCGTGGTTACAAAACACTTTTTTCAAATTAACAAATATAAAAAAAAAATTAAAAAATTTCAATCCAATAGTCGTTTGATATAACATTCATATGGATTATATGGTTTTCATAGATAAACCAAGCTATAGTTTCGAAACTACTTGCTTCTTCGCATTCATTTAAATGGTTCCTAGTCTTGAATTAGGTCCTCTTCGTGGTTACAAAACTCTTTTTTCAAATTAACAAATATAAAAAAAAAATTAAAAAATTTCAATCCAATAGTCTTTTGATATAACATTCATATGGATTTTATGGTTTTCATAGATAAACCAAGCTATAGTTTCGAAACTACTTGCTTCTTCGCATTCATTTAAATGGTTCTTAGTCTTGAATTAGGTCCTCTTCGTGGTTACAAAACTCTTTTTTCAAATTAACAAATATAAAAAAAAAAATAAAAAATTTCAATCCAATAGTCTTTTGATATAACATTCATATGGATTTTATGGTTTTCATAGATAAACCAAGCTATAGTTTCGAAACTACTTGCTTCTTCGCATTCATTTAAATGGTTCCTAGTCTTGAATTAGGTCCTCTTCGTGGTTACAAAACTCTTTTTTCAAATTAACAAATATAAAAAAAAAATAAAAAATTTCAATCCAATAATCTTTTGATATAACATTCATATGGATTTTATGGTTTTCATAGATAAACCAAGCTATAGTTTCGAAACTACTTGCTTCTTCGCATTCATTTAAATGGTTCTTAGTCTTGAATTAGGTCCTCTTCGTGGTTACAAAACACTTTTTTCAAATTAACAGATATAAAAAAAATTTAAAAATTTCAATCCAATAGTCTTTTGATATAACATTCATATGGATTTTATGGTTTTCATAGATAAACCAAGCTATAGTTTCAAAACTACTTGCTTCTTCGCATTTGTTTAAATGGTTGCTTGTCTTAAATTTGTTTCTCCTCGTGGTTTCCTTTTCAGTCAAGTTTAACCATCTCTAAAGCGTCATTCAAGTTTTGTGATTTGTCTTCCTTGTTTGCCGTTTTCTAGTTTAATATTTATTGCGTGTGTTACAAATTAAAACAAAAAAAAAAAAAAAAAACAAAGTGTTTGCTGCAATGGCGATCCGTAAAGAAGTTCCTAATCAACCAATAAAAGGTAGAAATTTAGGTATCCTATACATTGATATAAATCTAAACTTTTTTCTAATTAGCAAATTATAAACAAATCCACCTATAGTATAGCGTCTTTTGACATAAAAATTCATATGGATTTCTTGATTTTCATACATACAAATATTACTGTCACCACAGTTACAACCATATCACAATTTACCAGGTCTTAGCTCATCACAAAAATATATCCTTTAAAATTGAAAGATAAAACAAATTAAATGCACGATTTGTCGCACGAGCTTTCTCTTATTATATAATGTTGTGTTTGTTTGTTATCTCAAAACGATTATTCCCATTACAGCGAACTTTTTATCAGTTTTCATTAAAAACTACCCTGACTGCCGCCTGCTGTTGAGTACATTTACATTGGAATTGGAAGGCATATTCGTTCGATTTCAACCTTTCTGATATTTTAAATACAAAACGTAAGTTTAAAAACATTAACTAAATTTTATTTATCAAAAATGTGTTTCATAACCCCCTTTCACAGGTTTTGATAAACAAGTACATTTACATTGGAATTGAAAGACATATTCGTTCACTTCACCTTTCTGATTTTTTAAAATAATACAAAACGTATTCATATGGATTTTATGGTTTTCATAGATAAACCAAGCTATAGTTTCGAAACTACTTGCTTCTTCGCATTCATTTAAATGGTTCCTAGTCTTGAATTAGGTCCTCTTCGTGGTTACAAAACTCTTTTTTCAAATTAACAAATATAAAAAAAAAATAAAAAATTTCAATCCAATAGTCTTTTGATATAACATTCATATGGATTTTATGGTTTTCATAGATAAACCAAGCTATAGTTTCGAAACTACTTGCTTCTTCGCATTCATTTAAATGGTTCCTAGTCTTGAATTAGGTCCTCTTCGTGGTTACAAAACTCTTTTTTCAAATTAACAAATATAAAAAAAAAATTAAAAAATTTCAATCCAATAGTCTTTTGATATAACATTCATATGGATTTTATGGTTTTCATAGATAAACCAAGCTATAGTTTCGAAACTACTTGCTTCTTCGCATTCATTTAAATGGTTCCTAGTCTTGAATTAGGTCCTCTTCGTGGTTACAAAACTCTTTTTTCAAATTAACAAATATAAAAAAAAAATTAAAAAATTTCAATCCAATAGTCTTTTGATATAACATTCATATGGATTTTATGGTTTTCATAGATAAACCAAGCTATAGTTTCGAAACTACTTGCTTCTTCGCATTCATTTAAATGGTTCCTAGTCTTGAATTAGGTCCTCTTCGTGGTTACAAAACTCTTTTTTCAAATTAACAAATATAAAAAAAAAAATAAAAAATTTCAATCCAATAGTCTTTTGATATAACATTCATATGGATTTTATGGTTTTCATAGATAAACCAAGCTATAGTTTCGAAACTACTTGCTTCTTCGCATTCATTTAAATGGTTCCTAGTCTTGAATTAGGTCCTCTTCGTGGTTACAAAACTCTTTTTTCAAATTAACAAATATAAAAAAAAAATTAAAAAATTTCAATCCAATAGTCTTTTGATATAACATTCATATGGATTTTATGGTTTTCATAGATAAACCAAGCTATAGTTTCGAAACTACTTGCTTCTTCGCATTCATTTAAATGGTTCCTAGTCTTGAATTAGGTCCTCTTCGTGGTTACAAAACTCTTTTTTCAAATTAACAAATATAAAAAAAAAATTAAAAAATTTCAATCCAATAGTCTTTTGATATAACATTCATATGGATTTTATGGTTTTCATAGATAAACCAAGCTATAGTTTCGAAACTACTTGCTTCTTCGCATTCATTTAAATGGTTCCTAGTCTTGAATTAGGTCCTCTTCGTGGTTACAAAACTCTTTTTTCAAATTAACAAATATAAAAAAAAAATTAAAAAATTTCAATCCAATAGTCTTTTGATATAACATTCATATGGATTTTATGGTTTTCATAGATAAACCAAGCTATAGTTTCGAAACTACTTGCTTCTTCGCATTCATTTAAATGGTTCCTAGTCTTGAATTAGGTCCTCTTCGTGGTTACAAAACTCTTTTTTCAAATTAACAAATATAAAAAAAAAAATAAAAAATTTCAATCCAATAGTCTTTTGATATAACATTCATATGGATTTTATGGTTTTCATAGATAAACCAAGCTATAGTTTCGAAACTACTTGCTTCTTCGCATTCATTTAAATGGTTCCTAGTCTTGAATTAGGTCCTCTTCGTGGTTACAAAACTCTTTTTTCAAATTAACAAATATAAAAAAAAAATTAAAAAATTTCAATCCAATAGTCTTTTGATATAACATTCATATGGATTTTATGGTTTTCATAGATAAACCAAGCTATAGTTTCGAAACTACTTGCTTCTTCGCATTCATTTAAATGGTTCCTAGTCTTGAATTAGGTCCTCTTCGTGGTTACAAAACTCTTTTTTCAAATTAACAAATATAAAAAAAAAATTAAAAAATTTCAATCCAATAGTCTTTTGATATAACATTCATATGGATTTTATGGTTTTCATAGATAAACCAAGCTATAGTTTCGAAACTACTTGCTTCTTCGCATTCATTTAAATGGTTCCTAGTCTTGAATTAGGTCCTCTTCGTGGTTACAAAACTCTTTTTTCAAATTAACAAATATAAAAAAAAAAATAAAAAATTTCAATCCAATAGTCTTTTGATATAACATTCATATGGATTTTATGGTTTTCATAGATAAACCAAGCTATAGTTTCGAAACTACTTGCTTCTTCGCATTCATTTAAATGGTTCCTAGTCTTGAATTAGGTCCTCTTCGTGGTTACAAAACTCTTTTTTCAAATTAACAAATATAAAAAAAAAATAAAAAATTTCAATCCAATAGTCTTTTGATATAACATTCATATGGATTTTATGGTTTTCATAGATAAACCAAGCTATAGTTTCGAAACTACTTGCTTCTTCGCATTCATTTAAATGGTTCTTAGTCTTGAATTAGGTCCTCTTCGTGGTTACAAAACACTTTTTTCAAATTAACAGATATAAAAAAAATTTAAAAATTTCAATCCAATAGTCTTTTGATATAACATTCATATGGATTTTATGGTTTTCATAGATAAACCAAGCTATAGTTTCAAAACTACTTGCTTCTTCGCATTTGTTTAAATGGTTGCTTGTCTTAAATTTGTTTCTCCTCGTGGTTTCCTTTTCAGTCAAGTTTAACCATCTCTAAAGCGTCATTCAAGTTTTGTGATTTGTCTTCCTTGTTTGCCGTTTTCTAGTTTAATATTTATTGCGTGTGTTACAAATTAAAACAAAAAAAAAAAAAAAAAACAAAGTGTTTGCTGCAATGGCGATCCGTAAAGAAGTTCCTAATCAACCAATAAAAGGTAGAAATTTAGGTATCCTATACATTGATATAAATCTAAACTTTTTTCTAATTAGCAAATTATAAACAAATCCACCTATAGTATAGCGTCTTTTGACATAAAAATTCATATGGATTTCTTGATTTTCATACATACAAATATTACTGTCACCACAGTTACAACCATATCACAATTTACCAGGTCTTAGCTCATCACAAAAATATATCCTTTAAAATTGAAAGATAAAACAAATTAAATGCACGATTTGTCGCACGAGCTTTCTCTTATTATATAATGTTGTGTTTGTTTGTTATCTCAAAACGATTATTCCCATTACAGCGAACTTTTTATCAGTTTTCATTAAAAACTACCCTGACTGCCGCCTGCTGTTGAGTACATTTACATTGGAATTGGAAGGCATATTCGTTCGATTTCAACCTTTCTGATATTTTAAATACAAAACGTAAGTTTAAAAACATTAACTAAATTTTATTTATCAAAAATGTGTTTCATAACCCCCTTTCACAGGTTTTGATAAACAAGTACATTTACATTGGAATTGAAAGACATATTCGTTCACTTCACCTTTCTGATTTTTTAAAATAATACAAAACGTATTCATATGGATTTTATGGTTTTCATAGATAAACCAAGCTATAGTTTCGAAACTACTTGCTTCTTCGCATTCATTTAAATGGTTCCTAGTCTTGAATTAGGTCCTCTTCGTGGTTACAAAACTCTTTTTTCAAATTAACAAATATAAAAAAAAAAATAAAAAATTTCAATCCAATAGTCTTTTGATATAACATTCATATGGATTTTATGGTTTTCATAGATAAACCAAGCTATAGTTTCGAAACTACTTGCTTCTTCGCATTCATTTAAATGGTTCCTAGTCTTGAATTAGGTCCTCTTCGTGGTTACAAAACTCTTTTTTCAAATTAACAAATATAAAAAAAAAATTAAAAAATTTCAATCCAATAGTCTTTTGATATAACATTCATATGGATTTTATGGTTTTCATAGATAAACCAAGCTATAGTTTCGAAACTACTTGCTTCTTCGCATTCATTTAAATGGTTCCTAGTCTTGAATTAGGTCCTCTTCGTGGTTACAAAACTCTTTTTTCAAATTAACAAATATAAAAAAAAAATTAAAAAATTTCAATCCAATAGTCTTTTGATATAACATTCATATGGATTTTATGGTTTTCATAGATAAACCAAGCTATAGTTTCGAAACTACTTGCTTCTTCGCATTCATTTAAATGGTTCCTAGTCTTGAATTAGGTCCTCTTCGTGGTTACAAAACTCTTTTTTCAAATTAACAAATATAAAAAAAAAAATAAAAAATTTCAATCCAATAGTCTTTTGATATAACATTCATATGGATTTTATGGTTTTCATAGATAAACCAAGCTATAGTTTCGAAACTACTTGCTTCTTCGCATTCATTTAAATGGTTCCTAGTCTTGAATTAGGTCCTCTTCGTGGTTACAAAACTCTTTTTTCAAATTAACAAATATAAAAAAAAAATTAAAAAATTTCAATCCAATAGTCTTTTGATATAACATTCATATGGATTTTATGGTTTTCATAGATAAACCAAGCTATAGTTTCGAAACTACTTGCTTCTTCGCATTCATTTAAATGGTTCCTAGTCTTGAATTAGGTCCTCTTCGTGGTTACAAAACTCTTTTTTCAAATTAACAAATATAAAAAAAAAATTAAAAAATTTCAATCCAATAGTCTTTTGATATAACATTCATATGGATTTTATGGTTTTCATAGATAAACCAAGCTATAGTTTCGAAACTACTTGCTTCTTCGCATTCATTTAAATGGTTCCTAGTCTTGAATTAGGTCCTCTTCGTGGTTACAAAACTCTTTTTTCAAATTAACAAATATAAAAAAAAAATTAAAAAATTTCAATCCAATAGTCTTTTGATATAACATTCATATGGATTTTATGGTTTTCATAGATAAACCAAGCTATAGTTTCGAAACTACTTGCTTCTTCGCATTCATTTAAATGGTTCTTAGTCTTGAATTAGGTCCTCTTCGTGGTTACAAAACTCTTTTTTCAAATTAACAAATATAAAAAAAAAAATAAAAAATTTCAATCCAATAGTCTTTTGATATAACATTCATATGGATTTTATGGTTTTCATAGATAAACCAAGCTATAGTTTCGAAACTACTTGCTTCTTCGCATTCATTTAAATGGTTCCTAGTCTTGAATTAGGTCCTCTTCGTGGTTACAAAACTCTTTTTTCAAATTAACAAATATAAAAAAAAAAATAAAAAATTTCAATCCAATAGTCTTTTGATATAACATTCATATGGATTTTATGGTTTTCATAGATAAACCAAGCTATAGTTTCGAAACTACTTGCTTCTTCGCATTCATTTAAATGGTTCCTAGTCTTGAATTAGGTCCTCTTCGTGGTTACAAAACTCTTTTTTCAAATTAACAAATATAAAAAAAAAATTAAAAAATTTCAATCCAATAGTCTTTTGATATAACATTCATATGGATTTTATGGTTTTCATAGATAAACCAAGCTATAGTTTCGAAACTACTTGCTTCTTCGCATTCATTTAAATGGTTCTTAGTCTTGAATTAGGTCCTCTTCGTGGTTACAAAACACTTTTTTCAAATTAACAGATATAAAAAAAATTTAAAAATTTCAATCCAATAGTCTTTTGATATAACATTCATATGGATTTTATGGTTTTCATAGATAAACCAAGCTATAGTTTCAAAACTACTTGCTTCTTCGCATTTGTTTAAATGGTTGCTTGTCTTAAATTTGTTTCTCCTCGTGGTTTCCTTTTCAGTCAAGTTTAACCATCTCTAAAGCGTCATTCAAGTTTTGTGATTTGTCTTCCTTGTTTGCCGTTTTCTAGTTTAATATTTATTGCGTGTGTTACAAATTAAAACAAAAAAAAAAAAAAAAAACAAAGTGTTTGCTGCAATGGCGATCCGTAAAGAAGTTCCTAATCAACCAATAAAAGGTAGAAATTTAGGTATCCTATACATTGATATAAATCTAAACTTTTTTCTAATTAGCAAATTATAAACAAATCCACCTATAGTATAGCGTCTTTTGACATAAAAATTCATATGGATTTCTTGATTTTCATACATACAAATATTACTGTCACCACAGTTACAACCATATCACAATTTACCAGGTCTTAGCTCATCACAAAAATATATCCTTTAAAATTGAAAGATAAAACAAATAAAATGCACGATTTGTCGCACGAGCTTTCTCTTATTATATAATGTTGTGTTTGTTTGTTATCTCAAAACGATTATTCCCATTACAGCGAACTTTTTATCAGTTTTCATTAAAAACTACCCTGACTGCCGCCTGCTGTTGAGTACATTTACATTGGAATTGGAAGGCATATTCGTTCGATTTCAACCTTTCTGATATTTTAAATACAAAACGTAAGTTTAAAAACATTAACTAAATTTTATTTATCAAAAATGTGTTTCATAACCCCCTTTCACAGGTTTTGATAAACAAGTACATTTACATTGGAATTGAAAGACATATTCGTTCACTTCACCTTTCTGATTTTTTAAAATACAAAACGTAAGTTTAAAAACATTAACTAAATTTTATGTATTAAACATATGTTTCATATCCCCCTTTTACAGGTTTTGTGAATAAGTAGCTACCAATTTGTAATTTTTCCGATTTGTGGGGGTATTTCTGTAAAAATAAATTTCTGTCAAAATTGTTTCAAAGAAGTTAATTATAAAAGAAGTAAATTATACAGTAAAATTATCTTTTAATTGCTGGGTTTTTTTAAATTTTAATTTCAATTCATTTCAAATTTTAATTAATTTCAAACTTAGGTCACTATTCAGAAAGTTGCTACTGTTGAAATTATTGTTTCCAAAACTATTTCACATCCGTCCTTTAAAAAAAAAAAATTAAAAATGATCTGTTTCATATGTAAAAAAAAAATTGATTCAATTAATATACTCATTAACCATCTTAAAAAATCTCATGATCTAAAAACAAATAGCTTAATAAGATGCGTCGAAAAATCTTGTTATCAAGCTTTTCAAGACTTAGGAAGCTTCAAAAGGCATTTACTCAGAAAGCATAAGCAGGAAAATAAGATAGTTAGTCACTCTTATGTAGAAGTTGAATCCTCTTACGTCGAAAATAACTTTGAAGATAACGTACCTAAAAACATATTACCGCCGGTAGAAAATCAAACACCTATGATAGAATACAGTATGAAAAGTGATCTCGTCGCGTTTTTTAAATCTGCTTCAATATTAGCATTAAAGTTGCACAGCAACCACAATTTTAATCGAAAAGATGTTTACGATGTACAAAAAAATGTACAGCAGTACATTATAGATCCACTTTTAAAAATTATCAAATGTTTTTCTAGCAACAAAATTAATGACATTAATCCTAAAACACACAACGAATTAGAAGACTTGATATATGAATTCAAAAATACATTCAAACTTTCAAGCACTGATTATCGATTTTTTCAATGGCTAAAAGAAGAACAATTAATAGAAGATCCCAAAGAGTTCGTCATAGACCAATCCATTGACAAGGTATTTCGTAATGGAAGCCTTGAATATGACGAACACAAAGTTAAAGGTATAATAATGCCATTACGTTTTCAGTTTAAGAAGGTATTTGAAAAAAAAGGTATGTTAACTAATGTTCTTAAAAATATAGAGAGTCTATCGTTAAATACAAATAGCATTAACAATTTTGTTCAAGCTGAGGTATGGAAAAATAAATGTAAAATGTACCCAGGGAAACAACTTATTCCATACTTTTTATATAATGATGAATTTGAGGTCAATAACCCTTTAGGTTCGCATAGTGGTCAACATTCAGTAAGCAATATTTATTACTCGTTTCCCTGCTTACCAGAAAAAGAGTCAAAGCTTGAAAACATTTTTTTAGGAGCAGTCATTAAGTCTAAAGATATAAAATCCTTTGGAAATGAAAAGTGCTGGAAAGCGTTAATCGATGACTTAATAGATCTTGAAGTAAATGGAATTGACATAACAACGGAAAATGGCGTGGTAAAAGTACATTTTATTCTAGGATTACTTTTAGGAGATAATTTGGGAATGAATTCATTTCTTAATTTTAATAGATCTTTTGTAAGTACTAGCTTCTGCAGGTTCTGTAAAATGAATAAGTTACAAACTCATAAAGCCAGTTCCGAAAATGCAACACTTATGAGAAACGAAACAAATTATGCACAGGATGTTGTAGAAAATTGTTCTTCTGAAAGTGGAATCCGTCAAATTTCTCTTCTTAATCAAATACCATCATTTCACGTCGTTGAAAACTATAGTGTAGATGTAATGCATGATGTATTTGAAGGTGTTTGTCACTATAATCTTTGTCATGCTATAAATCATTTTATGGAAAATGCAAAATATTTTAACTTGGAAACATTAAATTCAAGAAAACGTTACTTTAATTACGGTCCAATAGAAATTGATAATATTTCGGGTGATATAACCACGTTACATTTATCTAAAAAACATTTAAAAATGTCTGCCCGAGAAATGATGACATTTGTTTATTACTTTCCGCTCATGATTGGTGATTTAGTACATCACGAAGATGAGGTTTGGAAGTTTCTTGTAAATTTTTTCGAAATAATTGATATGATACTTTGTTATGAAATTAATACAACATTTATAGATATTTTAAGTCATAAAATAACAACTCATAACATAGATTATGTTCGCCTTTTCAATGACACACTTAAACCTAAACATCATAATCTCATTCATTACCCAACTGTTCTTCAAAAATCAGGTCCTCTTAAAACATTTTGGTGTTTCAAATATGAAGCAAAACATAGACAGTTCAAGGTATACTCTCATGCTACAACATCACGTAAAAACATTTGTCTCAGTTTAGCTAAGAAATATCAGCTTCAGTTTGCGTATTGTATAGTAGAACCTTTCACTAATACTGACTGTTATTCATTTAATGAATCTAATCGCGCGAAAAGTTGCTATGAAAACATTATATCGGGCATTTTAAAGATTCCAGACAAAGCAATAAAATCATTTTCAAAAATTAAATACAATGGATATTTGTTTAAAACTGAATTTTATGTATCACTTTATAAAGGTGGTGATATTGAACTTTATGTTATCTTAAATATTTTTGAAAGGGAATTTCGTTGTATTTCGCTTTTTTGTCAAAAATTAAACATGATTCAATATAATCCCCACTTTTTAGCTTATGATATAGAACCAGAACAATTGGGAGAGTTTTCAATCGTAGACATTAAAGACATAGTTGGACCTCCTTTAACTAAAGTTAAAACCTCGAGAGGTAAAACAATGATTAGAGTCAAGGAATATTACTTGGCAAGCATATAAAAACAATTTTGTTTACTTGCGGTTATAGAAACCTATTTTTATCGAAAACGGCTCCTACGATTTTATTAAAACTTTTTTTTTAATAAAAAAATAGAACAGTTTTTTCCTAATCGGATTTTTTCACAAACCGCTCAACAGATTGTGATTAAATTTTTAATGTGAGATGGCTTCATGGTTAATAGAATGTGTTTCAAAATTTTCTAAAAAAGTTTATTTTTTGTAATTTTTTAAAGCATATTTTTTTTCTTTTGAAAATTAATTGATTAATTTATATTTCTGGATAAAACTTACGGATTTTTTTTAAAATAATATACTCAAAAAAATTTCAAAATATATTTTCGAAAAAAATAAAAAAAAAAAAACTAGACTAACGATTTTGAAATTATTTTTTCCCTATACACGAAACAGTAAATAAAATCAGATGAAATACGTTTTGAATAGTGATTTTTGAGTAATAAAACAAATTTTCACATGTTTTTTCCTGTTTTATTATTTAAATTTAATATTTCCAAAATCTCAAATTCCAATACCAATTGGTTGTAACCCAGTTATGCACTTTAATATTTACCTAGTTCTAAAAATTATCAGATATAAACTTTATTACTTTGTAAACAAACTGAAATCAGCTTTAAAAGAAAAATATGGGGTCTATATCGGATGAATACAATAAAACTGATAATGATAACTCTCAAATTTTGGATCAAATCGATATGAACATGAACTCACAGGAATTGCCAGATATTATCCTTGAAGATCAGCCAGAAGAAAATAATTCGGTTTACGCTAACCCAGGATATATTGTTATAAACGTACCAAACCGCGACACATATTATAAAGATGAAGTTTTTGAAACTGAAGCAAAAAAAGAAGAAGAGCTAAAATCACTCCTTAAAAGCTGGGAGTTATGTGAACTAGAAGATTATTTTGTTGGTAAGAATCATATTTACTATACACATTATTATTATTATATTACATATTTACTTAAAAAAAAGAAAGATACAAGCTCGGAAAGTTTAGAAACATTTTTATACATATATTAGATATTAATTTAATTATTAAATATAACTCATTAATATTTATTTTTAAATAGAGCAAAAAATTTTCGTTCCCATCTTAAAAATAATAAGGGCATGTGACGTCGAAAAAGTAGTAAAAACTTTTCCCCTTGGTTCTCAAATTCTGTTCAAAGACTGTCTAGAAAAGTGGCGAGAGTCCATAGGATGCTCTTTTACGGCTTCTGAATTATCGATAGAATCCGTCAGAAATAGCATTGCCTCATTTGACAATTCTACAAGATGTTCAACTCCAAGCAATTCAGCACTCAGCGACATTTCCGATATTGATGAAGGTGGTATTTCACTTAGCAAAATATTAGACAGCTCGAGTAAAGGCCAGTTGATAATTGATTTTTACAAAACCAACAACAAATTTGAAGAAGAACAGCGGATTACGTTAATTAATATTGTTGCAAGCTATTTCATAGAAAATAAGAAGCATTTGAGTCTAAGAACAAGTCAAAAAATTGAAAATCAAATCATTGAACACTTTCAAACAGAAAAACTCGTAAGCTATCATAAAAACGGCAACTCGAGCTGAATTGGAATTGCTTTCAAGGTATCCGTTTCGGATAAAAAAGATTGAAATATAAAAACGCGTTCATTTGACAAATGGATTTGCTGTTTTGGTTGCAATACACGGCACAAATCTTTTTGATCAAATTAATATCTATGTTTATACAGTACATGTATGAATTTCGTATAAAATTATGCGTGTAGCTGTCAAAAACATTTTCACTTAAACGCTTCACATCGCACGCGGTAATGCGCGTTAAATATTTCATCGGAAGATAAGTTCGATTTGTGAATCCGAACGGATACCTCGATTCGGCTGATTATAATTAATAGCATATTAAAAAATTTAATGACTTTTTAAATGTTTAAAAGGTAATGGCTTATTAAATATTTTAGGCATACTACAGAAATGCTAGGAGAGGAAGAATTTACATCAGATATATGAATCTTAAATCAGGCATCAATAAATCTTTTAATTTAACTCCAACTAGTTCAACAAAATCAGGAAAAGATACAAATACAACCAAGAAAAGAAAACTATTTGGTAACTGCTAGAGTATAAATTGAAGTTATTTTAATTCAATTGTTATCTTAGTTCCGGAAATGAATGCCGAAGATTGCATTAAATCACTTAAATTTGACAATTTGACACCTACAGAAACTGATAGCTATTGGAAGGCATGCACAAAGTATAGACTCAACCAAATGCAAAGTTCAGGTTCGACATCGGAAATTTTAAAGGAATGGGCACATTATAAGGAACCTCTCGGTCACAGAATGGTAATAATCTTTACATGAACATTGTACATAGCATAATTTTGGACATAGACATTTTTTCTAAAATGTTTCCCTTATAGAAAAAAAAGACTTAGAAATTCTCGCATAATTTTGGACTTAAAAAAACTTTAAAAATTTTTCCCATAGAAAAAAGACTTAGAAATTTTCGCATAATTTTGGACTTAGAAAATTTTAAAAATTTTTCCCATAGATAAAAGACTTATTTTGGACTTAGAAAATTTTAAAAATTTTTCCCATAGAAAAAAGACTTAGAAATTTTCGCATAATTTTGGACTTGGAAAATTTTAAAAATTTTTCCCATAGAAAAAAGACTTAGAAATTTTCGCATAATTTTGGACTTGGAAAATTTTAAAAATTTTTCCCATAGAAAAAAGACTTAGAAATTTTCGCATAATTTTGGACTTAGAAAATTTTAAAAATTTTTCCCATAGATAAAAGACTTATTTTGGACTTAGAAAATTTTAAAAATTTTTCCCATAGAAAAAAGACTTAGAAATTTTCGCATAATTTTGGACTTGGAAAATTTTAAAAATTTTTCCCATAGAAAAAAGACTTAGAAATTTTCGCATAATTTTGGACTTAGAAAATTTTAAAAATTTTTCCCATAGATAAAAGACTTATTTTGGACTTAGAAAATTTTAAAAATTTTTCCCATAGAAAAAAGACTTAGAAATTTTCGCATAATTTTGGACTTAGAAAATTTTAAAAATTTTTCCCATAGAAAAAAGACAGAAATTTTCGCATAATTTTGGACTTAGAAAATTTTAAAAAATTTTTCCCATAGAAAAAAGACTTAGAAATTTTCGCATAATTTTGGACTTAGAAAATTTTAAAAATTTTTCCCATAGAAAAAAGACTTAGAAATTTTCGCATAATTTTGGACTTAGAAAATTTTAAAAATGTTTCCCATAGAAAAAAGACTTAGAAATTTTCGCATAATTTTGGACTTAGAAAATTTTAAAAATTTTTCCCATAGAAAAAAGACTTAGAAATTTTCGCATAATTTTGGACTTAGAAAATTTTAAAAATTTTTCCCATAGAAAAAAGACAGAAATTTTCCCATAATTTTGGACTTAGAAAATTTTAAAAAATTTTTCCCATAGAAAAAAGACTTAGAAATTTTCGCATAATTTTGGACTTAGAAAATTTTAAAAATTTTTCCCATAGAAAAAAGACTTAGAAATTTTTGCATAATTTTGGACTTAAACAATTTTTAAAATTTTTCTCATGGAAAAAAGACGAAAAATTTTTAATATTTTTTACCATAGAAAAAAGACTTATTAAGAAAAAAGACTTAAAGAAAATTATTATTACTACAATTTTTTTTAGATCAACATGGACTTTCAAGCTTTGTGCAAAACAACCTATTCCTTGATGGACAACTTTGACCAACATTTTGAACATATCTTAGAGTTCTTGCGATTGGAAAACAATGTTAAAGACAAAGAAACGAAAAATTTGTTGGATTCTTTAAGTTCAGAGAATGGTTTTAATGTAGGTTAGCTTTCGTTCCATATTTTTATATTAAAACTAAACTAAAAAAAAATTAATATTACTTAACGAAAAAATCTAATTTTAAAACATAAATAAAAACCACATTAAACATTATTTACATAATTTGTTTTTTCTTCTTTAGAGTCAAAAAATGTCATGCTTTTAAGAAGCATGCACGGATATTTCGTGCCCACTCAGAGAACTGTTGTTAAAGACAATACGGGCAAAAGAAGCACTCTTAAGTTTACCATCAAAGACTCACAAGAAGCATTCGTGTACATAGGGAAATGTATTCAAGAGGTTGAGAACCATTTACTCCATCTGGCAAAAAGGTCGGGGGCAATACAGCCCTTTGTTATAGCTATCGGGGATAAAATTTCAGATTTAAATGAATTTTTCGTTTTTTTCGACGGCGTTAAATACAAATTTAAAAATTTTATCAGAGCGGTTGATGTTTGCTTTAAAATTTTTCATGTCTTTAATTTAGAATACCCAACCGCCTGTTCAACTTTTTGGAACTTTATTCAAAATTATTTTTACCAAATTTCTGTAAAATCACCTCTTCCTAAACATCAAATTTTTTCCGATTATCTCGTAACTAAAAAAATGTAAATATCAATTTCAAAACAAAATTATAAACTTAAAAACAAAATGTAAATTTCATTTTAAATTTTAAAACTAAACTATAAACTATAAAATTGTAAATTATAAAAAAAATATTGATTTCAACTTCAATAAAACAAACAATTCCGAGTAAACTTCTAAATAGATAATCTTTTTTTTGTATTCAAGATGAATACAATTACTTCCTTTAAAGACTTTTCAGCTGACTGGGATGAAAGGCTAGGCTATGGAATCTACATGGAATAGTACAAAATGAACGTAAGTCATTCTATCAATAAACAAAGTTTACTAGATCAATGGCTCAATGAAAAAATTTAATTGGTCCAACGTAAGAAATACATACCCCCAATGAAAATAGTTCATTAAATCAATGAAACAATTTCATTAGTTCAACGTAGGAAATACATACTCCCAATGAAAATAGTTCATTGAATCAATGAAAAAATTTCATTGGTTCAACGTAAGAAATACATACCCTCAATGAAAATAGTTCATTGAATCAATGAAAAAATTTCATTGGTTCAACGTAAGAAATACATACCCCCAATGAAAATAGTTCATTGAATCAATGAAACAATTTCATTGGTTCAACGTAAGAAATACATACCTCCAATGAAAACAGTTCATTGAATCAATGAAAAAATTTCATTGGTTCAACGTAAGAAATACATACCCCCAATGAAAATAGTTCATTGAATCAATGAAACAATTTCATTGGTTCAACGTAAGAAATACATACCCCCAATGAAAATAGTTCATTGAATCAGTGAAAAAATTTCGTTGGTTCAACGTAAGAAATACATAACCCCAATGAAAATAGTTCATTGAATCAATGAAACAATTTCATTGGTTCAACGTAAGAAATACATATCCTCAATGAAAATAGTTCATTGAATCAATGAAAAAATTTCATTGGTTCAACGTAAGAAATACATACCCCCAATGAAAATATTTCATTGAATCAATGAAAAAATTTCATTGGTTCAACGTAAGAAATACATACCCCCAATGAAAATAGTTCATTGAATCAATGAAAAAATTTCATTGGTTCAACGTAAGAAATACATACCCCCAATGAAAATAGTTCATTGAATCAATGAAACAATTTCATTGGTTCAACGTAAGAAATACATACCCCCAATGAAAATAGTTCATTAAATCAATGAAAAAATTTCATTGGTTCAACGTAAGAAATACATGTCCCAATGAAAACAGTTCATTGAATCAATGAAAAAATTTCATTGGTTCAACGTAAAAAATACATACCCCCAATGAAAATAGTTCATTGAAACAATGAAAAAATTTCATTCATCTTACGAAAAACTACAAAAAAAAATGTGAATTTAAGTAATTAATCATTGATTCAACGAAAAAAAATTCATTGGCTCAATGAAAATTCATTGATTCAATGAAACATATTCATTGGCTCAACTACGCTTTTATTTTTTGTACGACAAAAAAATTTAAAACAATGAAAATAATTCATTGTTTCAATGTACGTGATTCTTTGCCTCAATGATTGTTGCATTGCTTAAAATAATTTTTAAAAAAATATTCAATGAACTTTTTTCATTGCATTAATGTAAAATTCATTGAGCAATGAACATTTTCATTGAGCAATGATTTCTTTCATTGAGCAATGAACACGCTTACATTGGAACAATGAAACAAATCATCGGCTGAATTTTAATGAAAATTACATTGTCACAATGCCAGAATTCGTTGTTATAATGTACATTTTTGGTTCAGTGTAAAAACTTTAAAAATCAAAATGTCTTTGAAACCCTATATCTCCGCAACCAAGCCTCGTAAGTGGTTGCGGTTTTCACCGTTAAACTGACAGTAAAAAGACCTTTCCATCCATGTGTGCCATTTTTTTAAATCTCAACAAAAAAAATTTTCATCACTTTCTGGCAAAACTTGCGATGCCGGCATCGTTAAAAACTTTAAAAATCAAAATGTCTTTGAAACCCTATATCTCCGCAACCAAGCCTCGTTAGTGGTTGCGGTTTTCACCGTTAAACTGACAGTAAAAAGACCTTTCTATCCATGTGTCTCATTTTTTAAATCTCAACAAAAAAAATTTTCATCACTTTTTGGCAAAACTTGCGATGCCGGCATCGTTAAAAACTTTAAAAATCAAAATGTCTTTGAAACCCTATATCTCCGCAACCAAGCCTCGTTAGTGGTTGCGGTTTTCACCGTTAAACTGACAGTAAAAAGACCTTTCCATCCATGTACGCCATTTTTAAAATCTCAACAAAAAAATTTTTCATCACTTTTTGGCAAAACTTGCGATGCCGGCATCGTTAAAAACTTTAAAAATCAAAATGTCTTTGAAACCCTATATCTCCGCAACCAAGCCTCGTTAGTGGTTGCGGTTTTCACCGTTAAACTGACAGTAAAAAGACCTTTCCATTCATGTACGCCATTTTTTAAATCTCAACAAAAAAATTTTTCATCACTTTTTGGCAAAACTTGCGATGCCGGCATCGTTAAAAACTTTAAAAATCAAAATGTCTTTGAAACCCTATATCTCCGCAACCAAGCCTCGTAAGTGGTTGCGGTTTTCACCGTTAAACTGACAGTAAAAAGACCTTTCCATCCATGTGTGCCATTTTTTTAAATCTCAACAAAAAAAATTTTCATCACTTTTTGGCAAAACTTGCGATGCCGGCATCGTTAAAAACTTTAAAAATCAAAATGTCTTTGAAACCCTATATCTCCGCAACCAAGCCTCGTAAGTGGTTGCGGTTTTCACCGTTAAACTGACAGTAAAAAGACCTTTCCATCCATGTGTGCCATTTTTTTAAATCTCAACAAAAAAAATTTTCATCACTTTCTGGCAAAACTTGCGATGCCGGCATCGTTAAAAACTTTAAAAATCAAAATGTCTTTGAAACCCTATATCTCCGCAACCAAGCCTCGTTAGTGGTTGCGGTTTTCACCGTTAAACTGACAGTAAAAAGACCTTTCCACCCATGTGTGCCATTTTTTACATCTCAACAAAAAAAATTTTCATCACTTTTTGGCAAAACTTGCGATGCCGGCATCGTTAAAAACTTTAAAAATCAAAATGTCTTTGAAACCCTATATCTTTGCAACCAAGCCTCGTTAGTGGTTGCGGTTTTCACCGTTAAACTGACAGTAAAAAGACCTTTCCATCCATGTACGCCATTTTTTAAATCTCAACAAAAAAAATTTTCATCACTTTTTGGCAAAACTTGCGATGCCGGCATCGTTAAAAACTTTAAAAATCAAAATGTCTTTGAAACCCTATATCTCCGCAACCAAGCCTCGTTAGTGGTTGCGGTTTTCACCGTTAAACTGACAGTAAAAAGACCTTTCCATCCATGTACGTCATTTTTTAAATCTCAACAAAAAAAATTTTCATCACTTTCTGGCAAAACTTGCGATGCCGGCATCGTTAAAAACTTTAAAAATCAAAATGTCTTTGAAACCCTATATCTCCGCAACCAAGCCTCGTTAGTGGTTGCGGTTTTCACCGTTAAACTGACAGTAAAAAGACCTTTCCATTCATGTACGCCATTTTTTAAATCTCAACAAAAAAATTTTTCATCACTTTTTGGCAAAACTTGCGATGCCGGCATCGTTAAAAACTTTAAAAATCAAAATGTCTTTGAAACCCTATATCTCCGCAACCAAGCCTCGTAAGTGGTTGCGGTTTTCACCGTTAAACTGACAGTAAAAAGACCTTTCCATCCATGTGTGCCATTTTTTTAAATCTCAACAAAAAAAATTTTCATCACTTTCTGGCAAAACTTGCGATGCCGGCATCGTTAAAAACTTTAAAAATCAAAATGTCTTTGAAACCCTATATCTCCGCAACCAAGCCTCGTTAGTGGTTGCGGTTTTCACCGTTAAACTGACAGTAAAAAGACCTTTCCATTCATGTACGCCATTTTTTAAATCTCAACAAAAAAATTTTTCATCACTTTTTGGCAAAACTTGCGATGCCGGCATCGTTAAAAACTTTAAAAATCAAAATGTCTTTGAAACCCTATATCTCCGCAACCAAGCCTCGTAAGTGGTTGCGGTTTTCACCGTTAAACTGACAGTAAAAAGACCTTTCCATTCATGTACGCCATTTTTTAAATCTCAACAAAAAAATTTTTCATCACTTTTTGGCAAAACTTGCGATGCCGGCATCGTTAAAAACTTTAAAAATCAAAATGTCTTTGAAACCCTATATCTCCGCAACCAAGCCTCGTAAGTGGTTGCGGTTTTCACCGTTAAACTGACAGTAAAAAGACCTTTCCATCCATGTGTGCCATTTTTTTAAATCTCAACAAAAAAAATTTTCATCACTTTTTGGCAAAACTTGCGATGCCGGCATCGTTAAAAACTTTAAAAATCAAAATGTCTTTGAAACCCTATATCTTTGCAACCAAGCCTCGTTAGTGGTTGCGGTTTTCACCGTTAAACTGACAGTAAAAAGACCTTTCCATCCATGTGTGCCATTTTTTAAATCTCAACAAAAAAAATTTTCATCACTTTTTGGCAAAACTTGCGATGCCGGCATCGTTAAAAACTTTAAAAATCAAAATGTCTTTGAAACCCTATATCTCCGCAACCAAGCCTCGTTAGTGGTTGCGGTTTTCACCGTTAAACTGACAGTAAAAAGACCTTTCCATCCATGTTTACCATTTTTTAAATCTCAACAAAAAAAATTTTCATCACTTTTTGGCAAAACTTGCGATGCCGGCATCGTTAAAAACTTTAAAAATCAAAATGTCTTTGAAACCCTATATCTCCGCAACCAAGCCTCGTTAGTGGTTGCGGTTTTCACCGTTAAACTGACAGTAAAAAGACCTTTCCATCCATGTACGCCATTTTTTAAATCTCAACAAAAAAATTTTTCATCACTTTTTGGCAAAACTTGCGATGCCGGCATCGTTAAAAACTTTAAAAATCAAAATGTCTTTGAAACCCTATATCTCCGCAACCAAGCCTCGTTAGTGGTTGCGGTTTTCACCGTTAAACTGACAGTAAAAAGACCTTTCCATCCATGTACGCCATTTTTTAAATCTCAACAAAAAAAAATTTCATCACTTTTTGGCAAAACTTGCGATGCCGGCATCGTTAAAAACTTTAAAAATCAAAATGTCTTTGAAACCCTATATCTCCGCAACCAAGCCTCGTTAGTGGTTGCGGTTTTCACCGTTAAACTGACAGTAAAAAGACCTTTCCATCCATGTACGCCATTTTTTAAATCTCAACAAAAAAATTTTTCATCACTTTTTGGCAAAACTTGCGATGCCGGCATCGTTAAAAACTTTAAAAATCAAAATGTCTTTGAAACCCTATATCTCCGCAACCAAGCCTCGTTAGTGGTTGCGGTTTTCACCGTTAAACTGACAGTAAAAAGACCTTTCCATCCATGTGTACCATTTTCATCACTTTTTGGCAAAACTTGCGATGTCGGCATCGTTAAAAACTTTAAAAATCAAAATGTCTTTGAAACCCTATATCTTTGCAACCAAGCCTCGTTAGTGGTTGCGGTTTTCACCGTTAAACTGACAGTAAATAGACCTTTCCATCCATGTGTGCCATTTTTTAAATCTCAACAAAAAAAATTTTCATCACTTTTTGGCAAAACTTGCGATGCCGGCATCGTTAAAAACTTTAAAAATCAAAATGTCTTTGAAACCCTATATCTCCGCAACCAAGCCTCGTTAGTGGTTGCGGTTTTCACCCTTAAACTGACAGTAAAAAGACCTTTCCATCCATGTACGCCATTTTTTAAATCTCAACAAAAAAAATTTTCATCACTTTTTGGCAAAACTTGCGATGCCGGCATCGTTAAAAACTTTAAAAATCAAAATGTCTTTGAAACCCTATATTTTTGCAACCAAGCCTCGTTAGTGGTTGCGGTTTTCACCGTTAAACTGACAGTAAAAAGACCTTTCCATCCATGTACGCCATTTTTTAAATCTCAACAAAAAAATTTTTCATCACTTTTTGGCAAAACTTGCGATGCCGGCATCGTTAAAAACTTTAAAAATCAAAATGTCTTTGAAACCCTATATCTCCGCAACCAAGCCTCGTTAGTGGTTGCGGTTTTCACCGTTAAACTGACAGTAAAAAGACCTTTCCATCCATGTGTGCCATTTTTTTTAAATCTCAACAAAAAAAATTTTCATCACTTTTTGGCAAAACTTGCGATGCCGGCATCGTTAAAAACTTTAAAAATCAAAATGTCTTTGAAACCCTATATCTCCGCAACCAAGCCTCGTTAGTGGTTGCGGTTTTCACCGTTAAACTCACAGTAAAAAGATCTTTCCATCCATGTACGCCATGTTTTAAGTCTCAACAAAAAAATTTTTCATCACTTTTTGGCAAAACTTGCGATGCCGGCATCGTTAAAAACTTTAAAAATCAAAATGTCTTTGAAACCCTATATCTCCGCAACCAAGCCTCGTTAGTGGTTGCGGTTTTCACCGTTAAACTGACAGTAAAAAGACCTTTCCATCCATGTACGCCATTTTTTAAATCTCAACAAAAAAAATTTTCATCACTTTTTGGCAAAACTTGCGATGCCGGCATCGTTAAAAACTTTAAAAATCAAAATGTCTTTGAAACCCTATATCTCCGCAACCAAGCCTCGTTAGTGGTTGCGGTTTTCACCGTTAAACTCACAGTAAAAAGATCTTTCCATCCATGTACGCCATGTTTTAAGTCTCAACAAAAAAATTTTTCATCACTTTTTGGCAAAACTTGCGATGCCGGCATCGTTAAAAACTTTAAAAATCAAAATGTCTTTGAAACCCTATATCTCCGCAACCAAGCCTCGTTAGTGGTTGCGGTTTTCACCGTTAAACTGACAGTAAAAAGACCTTTCCATCCATGTGTACCATTTTCATCACTTTTTGGCAAAACTTGCGATGTCGGCATCGTTAAAAACTTTAAAAATCAAAATGTCTTTGAAACCCTATATCTCCGCAACCAAGCCTCGTAAGTGGTTGCGGTTTTCACCGTTAAACTGACAGTAAAAAGACCTTTCCATCCATGTACGCCATTTTTTAAATCTCAATAAAAAAATTTTTCATCACTTTTTGGCAAAACTTGCGATGCCGGCATCGTTAAAAACTTTAAAAATCAAAATGTCTTTGAAACCCTATATCTTTGCATCCAAGCCTCGTTAGTGGTTGCGGTTTTCACCGTTAAACTGACAGTAGAAAGACCTTTCGATCCATGTGTGCCATTTTTTAAATCTCAACAAAAAAAATATTCATCACTTTTTGGCAAAACTTGCGATGCCGGCATCGTTAAAAACTTTAAAAATCAAAATGTCTTTGAAACCCTATATCTCCGCAACCAAGCCTCGTAAGTGGTTGCGGTTTTCACCATTAAACTGACAGTAAAAAGACCTTTCTATCCATGTGTCTCATTTTTTAAATCTCAACAAAAAAAATTTTCATCACTTTTTGGCAAAACTTGCGATGCCGGCATCGTTAAAAACTTTAAAAATCAAAATGTCTTTGAAACCCTATATCTCCGCAACCAAGCCTCGTTAGTGGTTGCGGTTTTCACCGTTAAACTGACAGTAAAAAGACCTTTCCATCCATGTACGCCATTTTTAAAATCTCAACAAAAAAATTTTTCATCACTTTTTGGCAAAACTTGCGATGCCGGCATCGTTAAAAACTTTAAAAATCAAAATGTCTTTGAAACCCTATATCTCCGCAACCAAGCCTCGTAAGTGGTTGCGGTTTTCACCGTTAAACTGACAGTAAAAAGACCTTTCCATCCATGTGTGCCATTTTTTTAAATCTCAACAAAAAAAATTTTCATCACTTTTTGGCAAAACTTGCGATGCCGGCATCGTTAAAAACTTTAAAAATCAAAATGTCTTTGAAACCCTATATCTCCGCAACCAAGCCTCGTTAGTGGTTGCGGTTTTCACCGTTAAACTGACAGTAAAAAGATCTTTCCATCCATGTACGCCATTTTTTAAGTCTCAACAAAAAAATTTTTCATCACTTTTTGGCAAAACTTGCGATGCCGGCATCGTTAAAAACTTTAAAAATCAAAATGTCTTTGAAACCCTATATCTCCGCAACCAAGCCTCGTTAGTGGTTGCGGTTTTCACCGTTAAACTGACAGTAAAAAGACCTTTCCATCCATGTGTACCATTTTCATCACTTTTTGGCAAAACTTGCGATGTCGGCATCGTTAAAAACTTTAAAAATCAAAATGTCTTTGAAACCCTATATCTCCGCAACCAAGCCTCGTAAGTGGTTGCGGTTTTCACCGTTAAACTGACAGTAAAAAGACCTTTCCATCCATGTACGCCATTTTTTAAATCTCAACAAAAAAATTTTTCATCACTTTTTGACAAAACTTGCGATGCCGGCATCGTTAAAAACTTTAAAAATCAAAATGTCTTTGAAACCCTATATCTCCGCAACCAAGCCTCGTAAGTGGTTGCGGTTTTCACCGTTAAACTGACAGTAAAAAGACCTTTCCATCCATGTACGCCATTTTTTAAATCTCAATAAAAAAATTTTTCATCACTTTTTGGCAAAACTTGCGATGCCGGCATCGTTAAAAACTTTAAAAATCAAAATGTCTTTGAAACCCTATATCTCCGCAACCAAGCCTCGTAAGTGGTTGCGGTTTTCACCGTTAAACTGACAGTAAAAAGACCTTTCCATCCATGTGTGCCATTTTTTAAATCTCAACAAAAAAAATTTTCATCACTTTTTGGCAAAACTTGCGATGCCGGCATCGTTAAAAACTTTAAAAATCAAAATGTCTTTGAAACCCTATATCTCCGCAACCAAGCCTCGTTAGTGGTTGCGGTTTTCACCGTTAAACTGACAGTAAAAAGACCTTTCCATCCATGTACGCCATTTTTTAAATCTCAACAAAAAAATTTTTCATCACTTTTTGGCAAAACTTGCGATGCCGGCATCGTTAAAAACTTTAAAAATCAAAATGTCTTTGAAACCCTATATCTCCGCAACCAAGCCTCGTAAGTGGTTGCGGTTTTCACCGTTAAACTGACAGTAAAAAGACCTTTCCATTTATGTGTGCCATTTTTTTAAATCTCAACAAAAAAAATTTTCATCACTTTTTGGCAAAACTTGCGATGCCGGCATCGTTAAAAACTTTAAAAATCAAAATGTCTTTGAAACCCTATATCTCCGCAACCAAGCCTCGTTAGTGGTTGCGGTTTTCACCGTTAAACTGACAGTAAAAAGACCTTTCCATCCATGTACGCCATTTTTTAAATCTCAACAAAAAAATTTTTCATCACTTTTTGGCAAAACTTGCGATGCCGGCATCGTTAAAAACTTTAAAAATCAAAATGTCTTTGAAACCCTATATCTTTGCAACCAAGCCTCGTTAGTGGTTGCGGTTTTCACCGTTAAACTGACAGTAAAAAGACCTTTCCATCCATGTACGCCATTTTTTAAATCTCAAAAAAAAAAATTTTCATCACTTTCTGACAAAACTTGCGATGCCGGCATCGTTAAAAACTTTAAAAATCAAAATGTCTTTGAAACCCTATATCTTTGCAACCAAGCCTCGTTAGTGGTTGCGGTTTTCACCGTTAAACTGACAGTAAAAAGACCTTTCCATCCATGTACGCCATTTTTTAAATCTCAACAAAAAAAATTTTCATCACTTTCTGGCAAAACTTGCGATGCCGGCATCGTTAAAAACTTTAAAAATCAAAATGTCTTTGAAACCCTATATCTCCGCAACCAAGCCTCGTTAGTGGTTGCGGTTTTCACCGTTAAACTGACAGTAAAAAGACCTTTCCATCCATGTACGCCATTTTTTAAATCTCAACAAAAAAAAATTTTATCACTTTTTGGCAAAACTTGCGATGCCGGCATCGTTAAAAACTTTAAAAATCAAAATGTCTTTGAAACCCTATATCTCCGCAACCAAGCCTCGTAAGTGGTTGCGGTTTTCACCGTTAAACTGACAGTAAAAAGACCTTTCAATCCATGTGTGCCATTTTTTAAATCTCAACAAAAAAAATTTTCATCACTTTTTGGCAAAACTTGCGATGCCGGCATCGTTAAAAACTTTAAAAATCAAAATGTCTTTGAAACCCTATATCTTTGCAACCAAGCCTCGTTAGTGGTTGCGGTTTTCACCGTTAAACTGACAGTAAAAAGACCTTTCCATCCATGTACGCCATTTTTTAAATCTCAACAAAAAAATTTTTCATCACTTTTTGGCAAAACTTGCGATGCCGGCATCGTTAAAAACTTTAAAAATCAAAATGTCTTTGAAACCCTATATCTCCGCAACCAAGCCTCGTAAGTGGTCGCGGTTTTCACCGTTAAACTGACAGTAAAAAGACCTTTCCATCCATGTGTGCCATATTCTAAATCTCAACAAAAAAAATTTTCATCACTTTTTGGCAAAACTTGCGATGCCGGCATCGTTAAAAACTTTAAAAATCAAAATGTCTTTGAAACCCTATATCTCCGCAACCAAGCCTCGTTAGTGGTTGCGGTTTTCACCGTTAAACTGACAGTAAAAAGACCTTTCCATCCATGTACGCCATTTTTTAAATCTCAACAAAAAAAATTTTCATCACTTTCTGGCAAAACTTGCGATGCCGGCATCGTTAAAAACTTTAAAAATCAAAATGTCTTTGAAACCCTATATCTCCGCAACCAAGCCTCGTAAGTGGTCGCGGTTTTCACCGTTAAACTGACAGTAAAAAGACCTTTCCATCCATGTGTGCCATATTCTAAATCTCAACAAAAAAAATTTTCATCACTTTTTGGCAAAACTTGCGATGCCGGCATCGTTAAAAACTTTAAAAATCAAAATGTCTTTGAAACCCTATATCTCCGCAACCAAGCCTCGTTAGTGGTTGCGGTTTTCACCGTTAAACTGACAGTAGAAAGACCTTTCCATCCATGTAAGCCATTTTTTAAATCTCAACAAAAAAAATTTTCATCACTTTTTGGCAAAACTTGCGATGCCGGCATCGTTAAAAACTTTAAAAATCAAAATGTCTTTGAAACCCTATATCTCCGCAACCAAGCCTCGTTAGTAGTTGCGGTTTTCACCGTTAAACTGACAGTAAAAAGACCTTTCCATCCATGTACGCCATTTTTTAAATCTCAACAAAAACATTTTTTCATCACTTTCTGGCAAAACTTGCGATGCCGGCATCGTTAAAAACTTTAAAAATCAAAATGTCTTTGAAACCCTATATCTCCGCAACCAAGCCTCGTTAGTGGTTGCGGTTTTCACCGTTAAACTGACAGTAAAAAGACCTTTCCATCCATGTACGCCATTTTTTAAATCTCAACAAAAAAAAATTTTATCACTTTTTGGCAAAACTTGCGATGCCGGCATCGTTAAAAACTTTAAAAATCAAAATGTCTTTGAAACCCTATATCTCCGCAACCAAGCCTCGTAAGTGGTTGCGGTTTTCACCGTTAAACTGACAGTAAAAAGACCTTTCAATCCATGTGTGCCATTTTTTAAATCTCAACAAAAAAAATTTTCATCACTTTTTGGCAAAACTTGCGATGCCGGCATCGTTAAAAACTTTAAAAATCAAAATGTCTTTGAAACCCTATATCTTTGCAACCAAGCCTCGTTAGTGGTTGCGGTTTTCACCGTTAAACTGACAGTAAAAAGACCTTTCCATCCATGTACGCCATTTTTTAAATCTCAACAAAAAAATTTTTCATCACTTTTTGGCAAAACTTGCGATGCCGGCATCGTTAAAAACTTTAAAAATCAAAATGTCTTTGAAACCCTATATCTCCGCAACCAAGCCTCGTAAGTGGTCGCGGTTTTCACCGTTAAACTGACAGTAAAAAGACCTTTCCATCCATGTGTGCCATATTCTAAATCTCAACAAAAAAAATTTTCATCACTTTTTGGCAAAACTTGCGATGCCGGCATCGTTAAAAACTTTAAAAATCAAAATGTCTTTGAAACCCTATATCTCCGCAACCAAGCCTCGTTAGTGGTTGCGGTTTTCACCGTTAAACTGACAGTAAAAAGACCTTTCCATCCATGTACGCCATTTTTTAAATCTCAACAAAAAAAATTTTCATCACTTTTTGGCAAAACTTGCGATGCCGGCATCGTTAAAAACTTTAAAAATCAAAATGTCTTTGAAACCCTATATCTCCGCAACCAAGCCTCGTTAGTGGTTGCGGTTTTCACCGTTAAACTGACAGTAAAAAGACCTTTCCATCCATGTACGCCATTTTTTAAATCTCAAAAAAAAAAAATTTCATCACTTTTTGGCAAAACTTGCGATGCCGGCATCGTTAAAAACTTTAAAAATCAAAATGTCTTTGAAACCCTATATCTTTGCAACCAAGCCTCGTTAGTGGTTGCGGTTTTCACCGTTAAACTGACAGTAAAAAGACCTTTCCATCCATGTACGCCATTTTTTAAATCTCAACAAAAAAAATTTTCATCACTTTCTGGCAAAACTTGCGATGCCGGCATCGTTAAAAACTTTAAAAATCAAAATGTCTTTGAAACCCTATATCTCCGCAACCAAGCCTCGTTAGTGGTTGCGGTTTTCACCGTTAAACTGACAGTAAAAAGACCTTTCCATCCATGTACGCTATTTTTTAAATCTCAACAAAAAAAATTTTCATCACTTTTTGGCAAAACTTGCGATGCCGGCATCGTTAAAAACTTTAAAAATCAAAATGTCTTTGAAACCCTATATCTCCGCAACCAAGCCTCGTTAGTGGTTGCGGTTTTCACCGTTAAACTGACAGTAAAAAGACCTTTCCATCCATGTGTACCATTTTCATCACTTTTTGGCAAAACTTGCGATGCCGGCATCGTTAAAAACTTTAAAAATCAAAATGTCTTTGAAACCCTATATCTCCGCAACCAAGCCTCGTTAGTGGTTGCGGTTTTCACCGTTAAACTGACAGTAAAAAGACCTTTCCATCCATGTACGCTATTTTTTAAATCTCAACAAAAAAAATTTTCATCACTTTTTGGCAAAACTTGCGATGCCGGCATCGTTAAAAACTTTAAAAATCAAAATGTCTTTGAAACCCTATATCTCCGCAACCAAGCCTCGTTAGTGGTTGCGGTTTTCACCGTTAAACTGACAGTAAAAAGACCTTTCCATCCATGTGTACCATTTTCATCACTTTTTGGCAAAACTTGCGATGTCGGCATCGTTAAAAACTTTAAAAATCAAAATGTCTTTGAAACCCTATATCTCCGCAACCAAGCCTCGTAAGTGGTTGCGGTTTCACCGTTAAACTGACAGTAAAAAGACCTTTCCATCCATGTGTGCCATTTTTTAAATCTCAACAAAAAAAATTTTCATCACTTTTTGGCAAAACTTGCGATGCCGGCATCGTTAAAAACTTTAAAAATCAAAATGTCTTTGAAACCCTATATCTCCGCAACCAAGCCTCGTAAGTGGTTGCGGTTTTCACCGTTAAACTGACAGTAAAAAGACCTTTCCATCCATGTGTGCCATTTTTTAAATCTCAACAAAAAAAATTTTCATCACTTTTTGGCAAAACTTGCGATGCCGGCATCGTTAAAAACTTTAAAAATCAAAATGTCTTTGAAACCCTATATTTTTGCAACCAAGCCTCGTTAGTGGTTGCGGTTTTCACCGTTAAACTGACAGTAAAAAGACCTTTCCATCCATGTACGCCATTTTTTAAATCTCAACAAAAAAATTTTTCATCACTTTTTGGCAAAACTTGCGATGCCGGCATCGTTAAAAACTTTAAAAATCAAAATGTCTTTGAAACCCTATATCTCCGCAACCAAGCCTCGTTAGTGGTTGCGGTTTTCACCCTTAAACTGACAGTAAAAAGACCTTTCCATCCATGTACGCCATTTTTTAAATCTCAACAAAAAAAATTTTCATCACTTTTTGGCAAAACTTGCGATGCCGGCATCGTTAAAAACTTTAAAAATCAAAATGTCTTTGAAACCCTATATTTTTGCAACCAAGCCTCGTTAGTGGTTGCGGTTTTCACCGTTAAACTGACAGTAAAAAGACCTTTCCATCCATGTACGCCATTTTTTAAATCTCAACAAAAAAATTTTTCATCACTTTTTGGCAAAACTTGCGATGCCGGCATCGTTAAAAACTTTAAAAATCAAAATGTCTTTGAAACCCTATATCTCCGCAACCAAGCCTCGTTAGTGGTTGCGGTTTTCACCGTTAAACTGACAGTAAAAAGACCTTTCCATCCATGTGTGCCATTTTTTTTAAATCTCAACAAAAAAAATTTTCATCACTTTTTGGCAAAACTTGCGATGCCGGCATCGTTAAAAACTTTAAAAATCAAAATGTCTTTGAAACCCTATATCTCCGCAACCAAGCCTCGTTAGTGGTTGCGGTTTTCACCGTTAAACTGACAGTAAAAAGACCTTTCCATCCATGTACGCCATTTTTTAAATCTCAACAAAAAAATTTTTCATCACTTTTTGGCAAAACTTGCGATGCCGGCATCGTTAAAAACTTTAAAAATCAAAATGTCTTTGAAACCCTATATCTCCGCAACCAAGCCTCGTAAGTGGTCGCGGTTTTCACCGTTAAACTGACAGTAAAAAGACCTTTCCATCCATGTGTGCCATATTCTAAATCTCAACAAAAAAAATTTTCATCACTTTTTGGCAAAACTTGCGATGCCGGCATCGTTAAAAACTTTAAAAATCAAAATGTCTTTGAAACCCTATATCTCCGCAACCAAGCCTCGTTAGTGGTTGCGGTTTTCACCGTTAAACTGACAGTAAAAAGACCTTTCCATCCATGTACGCCATTTTTTAAATCTCAACAAAAAAAATTTTCATCACTTTTTGGCAAAACTTGCGATGCCGGCATCGTTAAAAACTTTAAAAATCAAAATGTCTTTGAAACCCTATATCTCCGCAACCAAGCCTCGTTAGTGGTTGCGGTTTTCACCGTTAAACTGACAGTAAAAAGACCTTTCCATCCATGTACGCCATTTTTTAAATCTCAAAAAAAAAAAATTTCATCACTTTTTGGCAAAACTTGCGATGCCGGCATCGTTAAAAACTTTAAAAATCAAAATGTCTTTGAAACCCTATATCTTTGCAACCAAGCCTCGTTAGTGGTTGCGGTTTTCACCGTTAAACTGACAGTAAAAAGACCTTTCCATCCATGTACGCCATTTTTTAAATCTCAACAAAAAAAATTTTCATCACTTTCTGGCAAAACTTGCGATGCCGGCATCGTTAAAAACTTTAAAAATCAAAATGTCTTTGAAACCCTATATCTCCGCAACCAAGCCTCGTTAGTGGTTGCGGTTTTCACCGTTAAACTGACAGTAAAAAGACCTTTCCATCCATGTACGCTATTTTTTAAATCTCAACAAAAAAAATTTTCATCACTTTTTGGCAAAACTTGCGATGCCGGCATCGTTAAAAACTTTAAAAATCAAAATGTCTTTGAAACCCTATATCTCCGCAACCAAGCCTCGTTAGTGGTTGCGGTTTTCACCGTTAAACTGACAGTAAAAAGACCTTTCCATCCATGTGTACCATTTTCATCACTTTTTGGCAAAACTTGCGATGCCGGCATCGTTAAAAACTTTAAAAATCAAAATGTCTTTGAAACCCTATATCTCCGCAACCAAGCCTCGTTAGTGGTTGCGGTTTTCACCGTTAAACTGACAGTAAAAAGACCTTTCCATCCATGTACGCTATTTTTTAAATCTCAACAAAAAAAATTTTCATCACTTTTTGGCAAAACTTGCGATGCCGGCATCGTTAAAAACTTTAAAAATCAAAATGTCTTTGAAACCCTATATCTCCGCAACCAAGCCTCGTTAGTGGTTGCGGTTTTCACCGTTAAACTGACAGTAAAAAGACCTTTCCATCCATGTGTACCATTTTCATCACTTTTTGGCAAAACTTGCGATGTCGGCATCGTTAAAAACTTTAAAAATCAAAATGTCTTTGAAACCCTATATCTCCGCAACCAAGCCTCGTAAGTGGTTGCGGTTTCACCGTTAAACTGACAGTAAAAAGACCTTTCCATCCATGTGTGCCATTTTTTAAATCTCAACAAAAAAAATTTTCATCACTTTTTGGCAAAACTTGCGATGCCGGCATCGTTAAAAACTTTAAAAATCAAAATGTCTTTGAAACCCTATATCTCCGCAACCAAGCCTCGTAAGTGGTTGCGGTTTTCACCGTTAAACTGACAGTAAAAAGACCTTTCCATCCATGTGTGCCATTTTTTAAATCTCAACAAAAAAAATTTTCATCACTTTTTGGCAAAACTTGCGATGCCGGCATCGTTAAAAACTTTAAAAATCAAAATGTCTTTGAAACCCTATATTTTTGCAACCAAGCCTCGTTAGTGGTTGCGGTTTTCACCGTTAAACTGACAGTAAAAAGACCTTTCCATCCATGTACGCCATTTTTTAAATCTCAACAAAAAAATTTTTCATCACTTTTTGGCAAAACTTGCGATGCCGGCATCGTTAAAAACTTTAAAAATCAAAATGTCTTTGAAACCCTATATCTCCGCAACCAAGCCTCGTTAGTGGTTGCGGTTTTCACCCTTAAACTGACAGTAAAAAGACCTTTCCATCCATGTACGCCATTTTTTAAATCTCAACAAAAAAAATTTTCAT
>CATOAT010000099.1:0-24295 GCA_951394125.1 Epistrophe eligans | reverse complement strand
GGAGATTTAAAAAATGGCGTACATGGATGGAAAGGTCTCTTTACTCTCAGTTTAACGGTAAAAACCGCAACCACCAACGAGGCTTAGTTGCGGAGATATAGGGTTTCAAAGAGATTTTGATTTTTAAAGTTTTTAACGATGCCGGCATCGCAAGTTTTGTCAAAAAGTGATGAAAAATTTTTTTGTGGAGATTTAAAAAATGGCGTACATGGATGGAAGGTCTCTTTACGCTCAGTTTAACGGTGAAAACCGCAACCACCAACGAGGCTTGGTTGCGGAGATATAGGGTTTCAAAGAGATTTTGATTTTTAAAGTTTTTAACGATGCCGGCATCGCAAGTTTTGTCAAAAAGTGATGAAAAATTTGTTTGTGGAGATTTAAAAAATGGCGTACATGGATGGAAGGTCTCTTTACTCTCAGTTTAACGGTGAAAACCGCAACCACCAACGAGGCTTGGTTGCGGAGATATAGGGTTTCAAAGAGATTTTGATTTTTAAAGTTTTTAACGATGCCGGCATCGCAAGTTTTGTCAAAAAGTGATGAAAAATTTTTTTGTGGAGATTTAAAAAATGGCGTACATGGATGGAAAGGTCTCTTTACTCTCAGTTTAACGGTGAAAACCGCAACCACCAACGAGGCTTGGTTGCGGAGATATAGGGTTTCAAAGAGATTTTGATTTTTAAAGTTTTTAACGATGCCGGCATCGCAAGTTTTGTCAAAAAGTGATGAAAAATTTTTTTGTGGAGATTTAAAAAATGGCGTACATGGATGGAAAGGTCTCTTTACTCTCAGTTTAACGGTGAAAACCGCAACCACCAACGAGGCTTGGTTGCGGAGATATAGGGTTTCAAAGAGATTTTGATTTTTAAAGTTTTTAACGATGCCGGCATCGCAAGTTTTGTCAAAAAGTGATGAAAATTTTTTTTGTGGAGATTTAAAAATTGGCGTACATGGATGGAAAGGTCTCTTTACTCTCAGTTTAACGGTGAAAACCGCAACCACCAACGAGGCTTGGTTGCGGAGATATAGGGTTTCAAAGAGATTTTGATTTTTAAAGTTTTTAACGATGCCGGCATCGCAAGTTTTGTCAAAAAGTGATGAAAATTTTTTTGTGGAGATTTAAAAAATGGCGTACATGGATGGAAAGGTCTCTTTACTCTCAGTTTAACGGTGAAAACCGCAACCACCAACGAGGCTTGGTTGCGGAGATATAGGGTTTCAAAGAGATTTTGATTTTTAAAGTTTTTAACGATGCCGGCATCGCAAGTTTTGTCAAAAAGTGATGAAAATTTTTTTTGTGGAGATTTAAAAAATGGCGTACATGGATGGAAAGGTCTCTTTACTCTCAGTTTAACGGTGAAAACCGCAACCACCAACGAGGCTTGGTTGCGGAGATATAGGGTTTCAAAGAGATTTTGATTTTTAAAGTTTTTAACGATGCCGGCATCGCAAGTTTTGTCAAAAAGTGATGAAAAATTTTTTTGTGGAGATTTAAAAAATGGCGTACATGGATGGAAAGGTCTCTTTACTCTCAGTTTAACGGTGAAAACCGCAACCACCAACGAGGCTTGGTTGCGGAGATATAGGGTTTCAAAGAGATTTTGATTTTTAAAGTTTTTAACGATGCCGGCATCGCAAGTTTTGTCAAAAAGTGATGAAAAATTTTTTTGTGGAGATTTAAAAAATGGCGTACATGGATGGAAAGGTCTCTTTACTCTCAGTTTAACGGTGAAAACCGCAACCACCAACGAGGCTTGGTTGCGGAGATATAGGGTTTCAAAGAGATTTTGATTTTTAAAGTTTTTAACGATGCCGGCATCGCAAGTTTTGTCAAAAAGTGATGAAAAATTTTTTTGTGGAGATTTAAAAAATGGCGTACATGGATGGAAAGGTCTCTTTACTCTCAGTTTAACGGTGAAAACCGCAACCACCAACGAGGCTTGGTTGCGGAGATATAGGGTTTCAAAGAGATTTTGATTTTTAAAGTTTTTAACGATGCCGGCATCGCAAGTTTTGTCAAAAAGTGATGAAAAATTTTTTTGTGGAGATTTAAAAAATGGCGTACATGGATGGAAAGGTCTCTTTACTCTCAGTTTAACGGTGAAAACCGCAACCACCAACGAGGCTTGGTTGCGGAGATATAGGGTTTCAAAGAGATTTTGATTTTTAAAGTTTTTAACGATGCCGGCATCGCAAGTTTTGTCAAAAAGTGATGAAAAATTTTTTTGTGGAGATTTAAAAAATGGCGTACATGGATGGAAAGGTCTCTTTACTCTCAGTTTAACGGTGAAAACCGCAACCACCAACGAGGCTTGGTTGCGGAGATATAGGGTTTCAAAGAGATTTTGATTTTTAAAGTTTTTAACGATGCCGGCATCGCAAGTTTTGTCAAAAAGTGATGAAAAATTTTTTTGTGGAGATTTAAAAAATGGCGTACATGGATGGAAAGGTCTCTTTACTCTCAGTTTAACGGTGAAAACCGCAACCACCAACGAGGCTTGGTTGCGGAGATATAGGGTTTCAAAGAGATTTTGATTTTTAAAGTTTTTAACGATGCCGGCATCGCAAGTTTTGTCAAAAAGTGATGAAAAATTTTTTTGTGGAGATTTAAAAAATGGCGTACATGGATGGAAAGGTCTCTTTACTCTCAGTTTAACGGTGAAAACCGCAACCACCAACGAGGCTTGGTTGCGGAGATATAGGGTTTCAAAGAGATTTTGATTTTTAAAGTTTTTAACGATGCCGGCATCGCAAGTTTTGTCAAAAAGTGATGAAAAATTTTTTTGTGGAGATTTAAAAAATGGCGTACATGGATGGAAAGGTCTCTTTACTCTCAGTTTAACGGTGAAAACCGCAACCACCAACGAGGCTTGGTTGCGGAGATATAGGGTTTCAAAGAGATTTTGATTTTTAAAGTTTTTAACGATGCCGGCATCGCAAGTTTTGTCAAAAAGTGATGAAAAATTTGTTTGTGGAGATTTAAAAAATGGAGTACATGGATGGAAAGGTCTCTTTACTCTCAGTTTAACGGTGAAAACCGCAACCACCAACGAGGCTTAGTTGCGGAGATATAGGGTTTCAAATAGATTTTGATTTTTAAAGTTTTTAACGATGCCGGCATCGCAAGTTTTGTCAAAAAGTGATGAAAAATTTTTTTGTGGAGATTTAAAAAATGGCGTACATGGATGGAAAGGTCTCTTTACTCTCAGTTTAACGGTGAAAACCGCAACCACCAACGAGGCTTGGTTGCGGAGATATAGGGTTTCAAAGAGATTTTGATTTTTAAAATTTTTAACGATGCCGGCATCGCAAGTTTTGTCAAAAAGTGATGAAAAATTTTTTTGTGGAGATTTAAAAAATGGCGTACATGGATGGAAAGGTCTCTTTACTCTCAGTTTAACGGTGAAAACCGCAACCACCAACGAGGCTTGGTTGCGGAGATATAGGGTTTCAAAGAGATTTTGATTTTTAAAGTTTTTAACGATGCCGGCATCGCAAGTTTTGTCAAAAAGTGATGAAAAATTTTTTTGTGGAGATTTAAAAAATGGCGTACATGGATGGAAAGGTCTCTTTACTCTCAGTTTAACGGTGAAAACCGCAACCACCAACGAGGCTTGGTTGCGGAGATATAGGGTTTCAAAGAGATTTTGATTTTTAAAGTTTTTAACGATGCCGGCATCGCAAGTTTTGTCAAAAAGTGATGAAAATTTTTTTGTGGAGATTTAAAAATTGGCGTACATGGATGGAAAGGTCTCTTTACTCTCAGTTTAACGGTGAAAACCGCAACCACCAACGAGGCTTGGTTGCGGAGATATAGGGTTTCAAAGAGATTTTGATTTTTAAAGTTTTTAACGATGCCGGCATCGCAAGTTTTGTCAAAAAGTGATGAAAAATTTGTTTGTGGAGATTTAAAAAATGGCGTACATGGATGGAAAGGTCTCTTTACTCTCAGTTTAACGGTAAAAACCGCAACCACCAACGAGGCTTAGTTGCGGAGATATAGGGTTTCAAAGAGATTTTGATTTTTAAAGTTTTTAACGATGCCGGCATCGCAAGTTTTGTCAAAAAGTGATGAAAAATTTTTTTGTGGAGATTTAAAAAATGGCGTACATGGATGGGAAGGTCTCTTTACGCTCAGTTTAACGGTGAAAACCGCAACCACCAACGAGGCTTGGTTGCGGAGATATAGGGTTTCAAAGAGATTTTGATTTTTAAAGTTTTTAACGATGCCGGCATCGCAAGTTTTGTCAAAAAGTGATGAAAAATTTGTTTGTGGAGATTTAAAAAATGGCGTACATGGATGGAAAGGTCTCTTTACTCTCAGTTTAACGGTGAAAACCGCAACCACCAACGAGGCTTGGTTGCGGAGATATAGGGTTTCAAAGAGATTTTGATTTTTAAAGTTTTTAACGATGCCGGCATCGCAAGTTTTGTCAAAAAGTGATGAAAAATTTTTTTGTGGAGATTTAAAAAATGGCGTACATGGATGGAAAGGTCTCTTTACTCTCAGTTTAACGGTGAAAACCGCAACCACCAACGAGGCTTGGTTGCGGAGATATAGGGTTTCAAAGAGATTTTGATTTTTAAAGTTTTTAACGATGCCGGCATCGCAAGTTTTGTCAAAAAGTGATGAAAATTTTTTTTGTGGAGATTTAAAAATTGGCGTACATGGATGGAAAGGTCTCTTTACTCTCAGTTTAACGGTGAAAACCGCAACCACCAACGAGGCTTGGTTGCGGAGATATAGGGTTTCAAAGAGATTTTGATTTTTAAAGTTTTTAACGATGCCGGCATCGCAAGTTTTGTCAAAAAGTGATGAAAATTTTTTTTGTGGAGATTTAAAAATTGGCGTACATGGATGGAAAGGTCTCTTTACTCTCAGTTTAACGGTGAAAACCGCAACCACCAACGAGGCTTGGTTGCGGAGATATAGGGTTTCAAAGAGATTTTGATTTTTAAAGTTTTTAACGATGCCGGCATCGCAAGTTTTGTCAAAAAGTGATGAAAAATTTGTTTGTGGAGATTTAAAAAATGGCGTACATGGATGGAAAGGTCTCTTTACTCTCAGTTTAACGGTAAAAACCGCAACCACCAACGAGGCTTAGTTGCGGAGATATAGGGTTTCAAAGAGATTTTGATTTTTAAAGTTTTTAACGATGCCGGCATCGCAAGTTTTGTCAAAAAGTGATGAAAAATTTTTTTGTGGAGATTTAAAAAATGGCGTACATGGATGGAAAGGTCTCTTTACGCTCAGTTTAACGGTGAAAACCGCAACCACCAACGAGGCTTGGTTGCGGAGATATAGGGTTTCAAAGAGATTTTGATTTTTAAAGTTTTTAACGATGCCGGCATCGCAAGTTTTGTCAAAAAGTGATGAAAAATTTGTTTGTGGAGATTTAAAAAATGGCGTACATGGATGGAAAGGTCTCTTTACTCTCAGTTTAACGGTGAAAACCGCAACCACCAACGAGGCTTGGTTGCGGAGATATAGGGTTTCAAAGAGATTTTGATTTTTAAAGTTTTTAACGATGCCGGCATCGCAAGTTTTGTCAAAAAGTGATGAAAAATTTTTTTGTGGAGATTTAAAAAATGGCGTACATGGATGGAAAGGTCTCTTTACTCTCAGTTTAACGGTGAAAACCGCAACCACCAACGAGGCTTGGTTGCGGAGATATAGGGTTTCAAAGAGATTTTGATTTTTAAAGTTTTTAACGATGCCGGCATCGCAAGTTTTGTCAAAAAGTGATGAAAAATTTTTTTGTGGAGATTTAAAAAATGACGTACATGGATGGAAAGGTCTCTCTACGCTCAGTTTAACGGTGAAAACCGCAACCACCAACGAGGCTTGGTTGCGGAGATATAGGGTTTCAAAGAGATTTTGATTTTTAAAGTTTTTAACGATGCCGGCATCGCAAGTTTTGTCAAAAAGTGATGAAAAATTTGTTTGTGGAGATTTAAAAAATGGCGTACATGGATGGAAAGGTCTCTTTACTCTCAGTTTAACGGTGAAAACCGCAACCACCAACGAGGCTTGGTTGCGGAGATATAGGGTTTCAAAGAGATTTTGATTTTTAAAGTTTTTAACGATGCCGGCATCGCAAGTTTTGTCAAAAAGTGATGAAAAATTTGTTTGTGGAGATTTAAAAAATGGCGTACATGGATGGAAAGGTCTCTTTACTCTCAGTTTAACGGTGAAAACCGCAACCACCAACGAGGCTTGGTTGCGGAGATATAGGGTTTCAAAGAGATTTTGATTTTTAAAGTTTTTAACGATGCCGGCATCGCAAGTTTTGTCAAAAAGTGATGAAAAATTTTTTTGTGGAGATTTAAAAAATGGCGTACATGGATGGAAAGGTCTCTTTACTCTCAGTTTAACGGTGAAAACCGCAACCACCAACGAGGCTTGGTTGCGGAGATATAGGGTTTCAAAGAGATTTTGATTTTTAAAGTTTTTAACGATGCCGGCATCGCAAGTTTTGTCAAAAAGTGATGAAAAATTTTTTTGTGGAGATTTAAAAAATGGCGTACATGGATGGAAAGGTCTCTTTACTCTCAGTTTAACGGTGAAAACCGCAACCACCAACGAGGCTTGGTTGCGGAGATATAGGGTTTCAAAGAGATTTTGATTTTTAAAATTTTTAACGATGCCGGCATCGCAAGTTTTGTCAAAAAGTGATGAAAAATTTTTTTGTGGAGATTTAAAAAATGGCGTACATGGATGGAAAGGTCTCTTTACTCTCAGTTTAACGGTGAAAACCGCAACCACCAACGAGGCTTAGTTGCGGAGATATAGGGTTTCAAATAGATTTTGATTTTTAAAGTTTTTAACGATGCCGGCATCGCAAGTTTTGTCAAAAAGTGATGAAAAATTTTTTTGTGGAGATTTAAAAAATGGCGTACATGGATGGAAAGGTCTCTTTACTCTCAGTTTAACGGTGAAAACCGCAACCACCAACGAGGCTTGGTTGCGGAGATATAGGGTTTCAAAGAGATTTTGATTTTTAAAATTTTTAACGATGCCGGCATCGCAAGTTTTGTCAAAAAGTGATGAAAAATTTTTTTGTGGAGATTTAAAAAATGGCGTACATGGATGGAAAGGTCTCTTTACTCTCAGTTTAACGGTGAAAACCGCAACCACCAACGAGGCTTGGTTGCGGAGATATAGGGTTTCAAAGAGATTTTGATTTTTAAAGTTTTTAACGATGCCGGCATCGCAAGTTTTGTCAAAAAGTGATGAAAAATTTTTTTGTGGAGATTTAAAAAATGGCGTACATGGATGGAAAGGTCTCTTTACTCTCAGTTTAACGGTGAAAACCGCAACCACCAACGAGGCTTGGTTGCGGAGATATAGGGTTTCAAAGAGATTTTGATTTTTAAAGTTTTTAACGATGCCGGCATCGCAAGTTTTGTCAAAAAGTGATGAAAATTTTTTTTGTGGAGATTTAAAAATTGGCGTACATGGATGGAAAGGTCTCTTTACTCTCAGTTTAACGGTGAAAACCGCAACCACCAACGAGGCTTGGTTGCGGAGATATAGGGTTTCAAAGAGATTTTGATTTTTAAAGTTTTTAACGATGCCGGCATCGCAAGTTTTGTCAAAAAGTGATGAAAAATTTGTTTGTGGAGATTTAAAAAATGGCGTACATGGATGGAAAGGTCTCTTTACTCTCAGTTTAACGGTAAAAACCGCAACCACCAACGAGGCTTAGTTGCGGAGATATAGGGTTTCAAAGAGATTTTGATTTTTAAAGTTTTTAACGATGCCGGCATCGCAAGTTTTGTCAAAAAGTGATGAAAAATTTTTTTGTGGAGATTTAAAAAATGGCGTACATGGATGGGAAGGTCTCTTTACGCTCAGTTTAACGGTGAAAACCGCAACCACCAACGAGGCTTGGTTGCGGAGATATAGGGTTTCAAAGAGATTTTGATTTTTAAAGTTTTTAACGATGCCGGCATCGCAAGTTTTGTCAAAAAGTGATGAAAAATTTGTTTGTGGAGATTTAAAAAATGGCGTACATGGATGGAAAGGTCTCTTTACTCTCAGTTTAACGGTGAAAACCGCAACCACCAACGAGGCTTGGTTGCGGAGATATAGGGTTTCAAAGAGATTTTGATTTTTAAAGTTTTTAACGATGCCGGCATCGCAAGTTTTGTCAAAAAGTGATGAAAATTTTTTTGTGGAGATTTAAAAAATGGCGTACATGGATGGAAAGGTCTCTTTACTCTCAGTTTAACGGTGAAAACCGCAACCACCAACGAGGCTTGGTTGCGGAGATATAGGGTTTCAAAGAGATTTTGATTTTTAAAGTTTTTAACGATGCCGGCATCGCAAGTTTTGTCAAAAAGTGATGAAAATTTTTTTTGTGGAGATTTAAAAATTGGCGTACATGGATGGAAAGGTCTCTTTACTCTCAGTTTAACGGTGAAAACCGCAACCACCAACGAGGCTTGGTTGCGGAGATATAGGGTTTCAAAGAGATTTTGATTTTTAAAGTTTTTAACGATGCCGGCATCGCAAGTTTTGTCAAAAAGTGATGAAAATTTTTTTTGTGGAGATTTAAAAATTGGCGTACATGGATGGAAAGGTCTCTTTACTCTCAGTTTAACGGTGAAAACCGCAACCACCAACGAGGCTTGGTTGCGGAGATATAGGGTTTCAAAGAGATTTTGATTTTTAAAGTTTTTAACGATGCCGGCATCGCAAGTTTTGTCAAAAAGTGATGAAAAATTTGTTTGTGGAGATTTAAAAAATGGCGTACATGGATGGAAAGGTCTCTTTACTCTCAGTTTAACGGTAAAAACCGCAACCACCAACGAGGCTTAGTTGCGGAGATATAGGGTTTCAAAGAGATTTTGATTTTTAAAGTTTTTAACGATGCCGGCATCGCAAGTTTTGTCAAAAAGTGATGAAAAATTTTTTTGTGGAGATTTAAAAAATGGCGTACATGGATGGAAAGGTCTCTTTACGCTCAGTTTAACGGTGAAAACCGCAACCACCAACGAGGCTTGGTTGCGGAGATATAGGGTTTCAAAGAGATTTTGATTTTTAAAGTTTTTAACGATGCCGGCATCGCAAGTTTTGTCAAAAAGTGATGAAAAATTTGTTTGTGGAGATTTAAAAAATGGCGTACATGGATGGAAAGGTCTCTTTACTCTCAGTTTAACGGTGAAAACCGCAACCACCAACGAGGCTTGGTTGCGGAGATATAGGGTTTCAAAGAGATTTTGATTTTTAAAGTTTTTAACGATGCCGGCATCGCAAGTTTTGTCAAAAAGTGATGAAAAATTTTTTTGTGGAGATTTAAAAAATGGCGTACATGGATGGAAAGGTCTCTTTACTCTCAGTTTAACGGTGAAAACCGCAACCACCAACGAGGCTTGGTTGCGGAGATATAGGGTTTCAAAGAGATTTTGATTTTTAAAGTTTTTAACGATGCCGGCATCGCAAGTTTTGTCAAAAAGTGATGAAAAATTTTTTTGTGGAGATTTAAAAAATGACGTACATGGATGGAAAGGTCTCTCTACGCTCAGTTTAACGGTGAAAACCGCAACCACCAACGAGGCTTGGTTGCGGAGATATAGGGTTTCAAAGAGATTTTGATTTTTAAAGTTTTTAACGATGCCGGCATCGCAAGTTTTGTCAAAAAGTGATGAAAAATTTGTTTGTGGAGATTTAAAAAATGGCGTACATGGATGGAAAGGTCTCTTTACTCTCAGTTTAACGGTGAAAACCGCAACCACCAACGAGGCTTGGTTGCGGAGATATAGGGTTTCAAAGAGATTTTGATTTTTAAAGTTTTTAACGATGCCGGCATCGCAAGTTTTGTCAAAAAGTGATGAAAAATTTGTTTGTGGAGATTTAAAAAATGGCGTACATGGATGGAAAGGTCTCTTTACTCTCAGTTTAACGGTGAAAACCGCAACCACCAACGAGGCTTGGTTGCGGAGATATAGGGTTTCAAAGAGATTTTGATTTTTAAAGTTTTTAACGATGCCGGCATCGCAAGTTTTGTCAAAAAGTGATGAAAATTTTTTTTGTGGAGATTTAAAAATTGGCGTACATGGATGGAAAGGTCTCTTTACTCTCAGTTTAACGGTGAAAACCGCAACCACCAACGAGGCTTGGTTGCGGAGATATAGGGTTTCAAAGAGATTTTGATTTTTAAAGTTTTTAACGATGCCGGCATCGCAAGTTTTGTCAAAAAGTGATGAAAATTTTTTTTGTGGAGATTTAAAAATTGGCGTACATGGATGGAAAGGTCTCTTTACTCTCAGTTTAACGGTGAAAACCGCAACCACCAACGAGGCTTGGTTGCGGAGATATAGGGTTTCAAAGAGATTTTGATTTTTAAAGTTTTTAACGATGCCGGCATCGCAAGTTTTGTCAAAAAGTGATGAAAAATTTGTTTGTGGAGATTTAAAAAATGGCGTACATGGATGGAAAGGTCTCTTTACTCTCAGTTTAACGGTAAAAACCGCAACCACCAACGAGGCTTAGTTGCGGAGATATAGGGTTTCAAAGAGATTTTGATTTTTAAAGTTTTTAACGATGCCGGCATCGCAAGTTTTGTCAAAAAGTGATGAAAAATTTTTTTGTGGAGATTTAAAAAATGGCGTACATGGATGGAAAGGTCTCTTTACTCTCAGTTTAACGGTGAAAACCGCAACCACCAACGAGGCTTGGTTGCGGAGATATAGGGTTTCAAAGAGATTTTGATTTTTAAAGTTTTTAACGATGCCGGCATCGCAAGTTTTGTCAAAAAGTGATGAAAAATTTGTTTGTGGAGATTTAAAAAATGGCGTACATGGATGGAAAGGTCTCTTTACTCTCAGTTTAACGGTGAAAACCGCAACCACCAACGAGGCTTGGTTGCGGAGATATAGGGTTTCAAAGAGATTTTGATTTTTAAAGTTTTTAACGATGCCGGCATCGCAAGTTTTGTCAAAAAGTGATGAAAAATTTTTTTGTGGAGATTTAAAAAATGGCGTACATGGATGGAAAGGTCTCTTTACTCTCAGTTTAACGGTGAAAACCGCAACCACCAACGAGGCTTGGTTGCGGAGATATAGGGTTTCAAAGAGATTTTGATTTTTAAAGTTTTTAACGATGCCGGCATCGCAAGTTTTGTCAAAAAGTGATGAAAATTTTTTTTGTGGAGATTTAAAAATTGGCGTACATGGATGGAAAGGTCTCTTTACTCTCAGTTTAACGGTGAAAACCGCAACCACCAACGAGGCTTGGTTGCGGAGATATAGGGTTTCAAAGAGATTTTGATTTTTAAAGTTTTTAACGATGCCGGCATCGCAAGTTTTGTCAAAAAGTGATGAAAAATTTGTTTGTGGAGATTTAAAAAATGGCGTACATGGATGGAAAGGTCTCTTTACTCTCAGTTTAACGGTAAAAACCGCAACCACCAACGAGGCTTAGTTGCGGAGATATAGGGTTTCAAAGAGATTTTGATTTTTAAAGTTTTTAACGATGCCGGCATCGCAAGTTTTGTCAAAAAGTGATGAAAAATTTTTTTGTGGAGATTTAAAAAATGGCGTACATGGATGGAAAGGTCTCTTTACGCTCAGTTTAACGGTGAAAACCGCAACCACCAACGAGGCTTGGTTGCGGAGATATAGGGTTTCAAAGAGATTTTGATTTTTAAAGTTTTTAACGATGCCGGCATCGCAAGTTTTGTCAAAAAGTGATGAAAAATTTGTTTGTGGAGATTTAAAAAATGGCGTACATGGATGGAAAGGTCTCTTTACTCTCAGTTTAACGGTGAAAACCGCAACCACCAACGAGGCTTGGTTGCGGAGATATAGGGTTTCAAAGAGATTTTGATTTTTAAAGTTTTTAACGATGCCGGCATCGCAAGTTTTGTCAAAAAGTGATGAAAAATTTTTTTGTGGAGATTTAAAAAATGGCGTACATGGATGGAAAGGTCTCTTTACTCTCAGTTTAACGGTGAAAACCGCAACCACCAACGAGGCTTGGTTGCGGAGATATAGGGTTTCAAAGAGATTTTGATTTTTAAAGTTTTTAACGATGCCGGCATCGCAAGTTTTGTCAAAAAGTGATGAAAATTTTTTTTGTGGAGATTTAAAAATTGGCGTACATGGATGGAAAGGTCTCTTTACTCTCAGTTTAACGGTGAAAACCGCAACCACCAACGAGGCTTGGTTGCGGAGATATAGGGTTTCAAAGAGATTTTGATTTTTAAAGTTTTTAACGATGCCGGCATCGCAAGTTTTGTCAAAAAGTGATGAAAAATTTGTTTGTGGAGATTTAAAAAATGGCGTACATGGATGGAAAGGTCTCTTTACTCTCAGTTTAACGGTAAAAACCGCAACCACCAACGAGGCTTAGTTGCGGAGATATAGGGTTTCAAAGAGATTTTGATTTTTAAAGTTTTTAACGATGCCGGCATCGCAAGTTTTGTCAAAAAGTGATGAAAAATTTTTTTGTGGAGATTTAAAAAATGACGTACATGGATGGAAAGGTCTCTCTACGCTCAGTTTAACGGTGAAAACCGCAACCACCAACGAGGCTTGGTTGCGGAGATATAGGGTTTCAAAGAGATTTTGATTTTTAAAGTTTTTAACGATGCCGGCATCGCAAGTTTTGTCAAAAAGTGATGAAAAATTTGTTTGTGGAGATTTAAAAAATGGCGTACATGGATGGAAAGGTCTCTTTACTCTCAGTTTAACGGTGAAAACCGCAACCACCAACGAGGCTTGGTTGCGGAGATATAGGGTTTCAAAGAGATTTTGATTTTTAAAGTTTTTAACGATGCCGGCATCGCAAGTTTTGTCAAAAAGTGATGAAAAATTTGTTTGTGGAGATTTAAAAAATGGCGTACATGGATGGAAAGGTCTCTTTACTCTCAGTTTAACGGTGAAAACCGCAACCACCAACGAGGCTTGGTTGCGGAGATATAGGGTTTCAAAGAGATTTTGATTTTTAAAGTTTTTAACGATGCCGGCATCGCAAGTTTTGTCAAAAAGTGATGAAAAATTTTTTTGTGGAGATTTAAAAAATGGCGTACATGGATGGAAAGGTCTCTTTACTCTCAGTTTAACGGTGAAAACCGCAACCACCAACGAGGCTTGGTTGCGGAGATATAGGGTTTCAAAGAGATTTTGATTTTTAAAGTTTTTAACGATGCCGGCATCGCAAGTTTTGTCAAAAAGTGATGAAAAATTTGTTTGTGGAGATTTAAAAAATGGCGTACATGGATGGAAAGGTCTCTTTACTCTCAGTTTAACGGTGAAAACCGCAACCACCAACGAGGCTTGGTTGCGGAGATATAGGGTTTCAAAGAGATTTTGATTTTTAAAGTTTTTAACGATGCCGGCATCGCAAGTTTTGTCAAAAAGTGATGAAAAATTTTTTTGTGGAGATTTAAAAAATGGCGTACATGGATGGAAAGGTCTCTTTACTCTCAGTTTAACGGTGAAAACCGCAACCACCAACGAGGCTTGGTTGCGGAGATATAGGGTTTCAAAGAGATTTTGATTTTTAAAGTTTTTAACGATGCCGGCATCGCAAGTTTTGTCAAAAAGTGATGAAAATTTTTTTTGTGGAGATTTAAAAATTGGCGTACATGGATGGAAAGGTCTCTTTACTCTCAGTTTAACGGTGAAAACCGCAACCACCAACGAGGCTTGGTTGCGGAGATATAGGGTTTCAAAGAGATTTTGATTTTTAAAGTTTTTAACGATGCCGGCATCGCAAGTTTTGTCAAAAAGTGATGAAAAATTTGTTTGTGGAGATTTAAAAAATGGCGTACATGGATGGAAAGGTCTCTTTACTCTCAGTTTAACGGTAAAAACCGCAACCACCAACGAGGCTTAGTTGCGGAGATATAGGGTTTCAAAGAGATTTTGATTTTTAAAGTTTTTAACGATGCCGGCATCGCAAGTTTTGTCAAAAAGTGATGAAAAATTTTTTTGTGGAGATTTAAAAAATGGCGTACATGGATGGAAAGGTCTCTTTACGCTCAGTTTAACGGTGAAAACCGCAACCACCAACGAGGCTTGGTTGCGGAGATATAGGGTTTCAAAGAGATTTTGATTTTTAAAGTTTTTAACGATGCCGGCATCGCAAGTTTTGTCAAAAAGTGATGAAAAATTTGTTTGTGGAGATTTAAAAAATGGCGTACATGGATGGAAAGGTCTCTTTACTCTCAGTTTAACGGTGAAAACCGCAACCACCAACGAGGCTTGGTTGCGGAGATATAGGGTTTCAAAGAGATTTTGATTTTTAAAGTTTTTAACGATGCCGGCATCGCAAGTTTTGTCAAAAAGTGATGAAAAATTTTTTTGTGGAGATTTAAAAAATGGCGTACATGGATGGAAAGGTCTCTTTACTCTCAGTTTAACGGTGAAAACCGCAACCACCAACGAGGCTTGGTTGCGGAGATATAGGGTTTCAAAGAGATTTTGATTTTTAAAGTTTTTAACGATGCCGGCATCGCAAGTTTTGTCAAAAAGTGATGAAAATTTTTTTTGTGGAGATTTAAAAATTGGCGTACATGGATGGAAAGGTCTCTTTACTCTCAGTTTAACGGTGAAAACCGCAACCACCAACGAGGCTTGGTTGCGGAGATATAGGGTTTCAAAGAGATTTTGATTTTTAAAGTTTTTAACGATGCCGGCATCGCAAGTTTTGTCAAAAAGTGATGAAAAATTTGTTTGTGGAGATTTAAAAAATGGCGTACATGGATGGAAAGGTCTCTTTACTCTCAGTTTAACGGTAAAAACCGCAACCACCAACGAGGCTTAGTTGCGGAGATATAGGGTTTCAAAGAGATTTTGATTTTTAAAGTTTTTAACGATGCCGGCATCGCAAGTTTTGTCAAAAAGTGATGAAAAATTTTTTTGTGGAGATTTAAAAAATGACGTACATGGATGGAAAGGTCTCTCTACGCTCAGTTTAACGGTGAAAACCGCAACCACCAACGAGGCTTGGTTGCGGAGATATAGGGTTTCAAAGAGATTTTGATTTTTAAAGTTTTTAACGATGCCGGCATCGCAAGTTTTGTCAAAAAGTGATGAAAAATTTGTTTGTGGAGATTTAAAAAATGGCGTACATGGATGGAAAGGTCTCTTTACTCTCAGTTTAACGGTGAAAACCGCAACCACCAACGAGGCTTGGTTGCGGAGATATAGGGTTTCAAAGAGATTTTGATTTTTAAAGTTTTTAACGATGCCGGCATCGCAAGTTTTGTCAAAAAGTGATGAAAAATTTGTTTGTGGAGATTTAAAAAATGGCGTACATGGATGGAAAGGTCTCTTTACTCTCAGTTTAACGGTGAAAACCGCAACCACCAACGAGGCTTGGTTGCGGAGATATAGGGTTTCAAAGAGATTTTGATTTTTAAAGTTTTTAACGATGCCGGCATCGCAAGTTTTGTCAAAAAGTGATGAAAATTTTTTTTGTGGAGATTTAAAAATTGGCGTACATGGATGGAAAGGTCTCTTTACTCTCAGTTTAACGGTGAAAACCGCAACCACCAACGAGGCTTGGTTGCGGAGATATAGGGTTTCAAAGAGATTTTGATTTTTAAAGTTTTTAACGATGCCGGCATCGCAAGTTTTGTCAAAAAGTGATGAAAATTTTTTTTGTGGAGATTTAAAAATTGGCGTACATGGATGGAAAGGTCTCTTTACTCTCAGTTTAACGGTGAAAACCGCAACCACCAACGAGGCTTGGTTGCGGAGATATAGGGTTTCAAAGAGATTTTGATTTTTAAAGTTTTTAACGATGCCGGCATCGCAAGTTTTGTCAAAAAGTGATGAAAAATTTGTTTGTGGAGATTTAAAAAATGGCGTACATGGATGGAAAGGTCTCTTTACTCTCAGTTTAACGGTAAAAACCGCAACCACCAACGAGGCTTAGTTGCGGAGATATAGGGTTTCAAAGAGATTTTGATTTTTAAAGTTTTTAACGATGCCGGCATCGCAAGTTTTGTCAAAAAGTGATGAAAAATTTTTTTGTGGAGATTTAAAAAATGGCGTACATGGATGGAAAGGTCTCTTTACTCTCAGTTTAACGGTGAAAACCGCAACCACCAACGAGGCTTGGTTGCGGAGATATAGGGTTTCAAAGAGATTTTGATTTTTAAAGTTTTTAACGATGCCGGCATCGCAAGTTTTGTCAAAAAGTGATGAAAAATTTGTTTGTGGAGATTTAAAAAATGGCGTACATGGATGGAAAGGTCTCTTTACTCTCAGTTTAACGGTGAAAACCGCAACCACCAACGAGGCTTGGTTGCGGAGATATAGGGTTTCAAAGAGATTTTGATTTTTAAAGTTTTTAACGATGCCGGCATCGCAAGTTTTGTCAAAAAGTGATGAAAAATTTTTTTGTGGAGATTTAAAAAATGGCGTACATGGATGGAAAGGTCTCTTTACTCTCAGTTTAACGGTGAAAACCGCAACCACCAACGAGGCTTGGTTGCGGAGATATAGGGTTTCAAAGAGATTTTGATTTTTAAAGTTTTTAACGATGCCGGCATCGCAAGTTTTGTCAAAAAGTGATGAAAATTTTTTTTGTGGAGATTTAAAAATTGGCGTACATGGATGGAAAGGTCTCTTTACTCTCAGTTTAACGGTGAAAACCGCAACCACCAACGAGGCTTGGTTGCGGAGATATAGGGTTTCAAAGAGATTTTGATTTTTAAAGTTTTTAACGATGCCGGCATCGCAAGTTTTGTCAAAAAGTGATGAAAAATTTGTTTGTGGAGATTTAAAAAATGGCGTACATGGATGGAAAGGTCTCTTTACTCTCAGTTTAACGGTAAAAACCGCAACCACCAACGAGGCTTAGTTGCGGAGATATAGGGTTTCAAAGAGATTTTGATTTTTAAAGTTTTTAACGATGCCGGCATCGCAAGTTTTGTCAAAAAGTGATGAAAAATTTTTTTGTGGAGATTTAAAAAATGGCGTACATGGATGGAAAGGTCTCTCTACGCTCAGTTTAACGGTGAAAACCGCAACCACCAACGAGGCTTGGTTGCGGAGATATAGGGTTTCAAAGAGATTTTGATTTTTAAAGTTTTTAACGATGCCGGCATCGCAAGTTTTGTCAAAAAGTGATGAAAAATTTGTTTGTGGAGATTTAAAAAATGGCGTACATGGATGGAAAGGTCTCTTTACTCTCAGTTTAACGGTGAAAACCGCAACCACCAACGAGGCTTGGTTGCGGAGATATAGGGTTTCAAAGAGATTTTGATTTTTAAAGTTTTTAACGATGCCGGCATCGCAAGTTTTGTCAAAAAGTGATGAAAAATTTGTTTGTGGAGATTTAAAAAATGGCGTACATGGATGGAAAGGTCTCTTTACTCTCAGTTTAACGGTGAAAACCGCAACCACCAACGAGGCTTGGTTGCGGAGATATAGGGTTTCAAAGAGATTTTGATTTTTAAAGTTTTTAACGATGCCGGCATCGCAAGTTTTGTCAAAAAGTGATGAAAAATTTTTTTGTGGAGATTTAAAAAATGGCGTACATGGATGGAAAGGTCTCTTTACTCTCAGTTTAACGGTGAAAACCGCAACCACCAACGAGGCTTGGTTGCGGAGATATAGGGTTTCAAAGAGATTTTGATTTTTAAAGTTTTTAACGATGCCGGCATCGCAAGTTTTGTCAAAAAGTGATTAAAATTTTTTTTGTGGAGATTTAAAAATTGGCGTACATGGATGGAAAGGTCTCTTTACTCTCAGTTTAACGGTGAAAACCGCAACCACCAACGAGGCTTGGTTGCGGAGATATAGGGTTTCAAAGAGATTTTGATTTTTAAAGTTTTTAACGATGCCGGCATCGCAAGTTTTGTCAAAAAGTGATGAAAAATTTGTTTGTGGAGATTTAAAAAATGGCGTACATGGATGGAAAGGTCTCTTTACTCTCAGTTTAACGGTGAAAACCGCAACCACCAACGAGGCTTGGTTGCGGAGATATAGGGTTTCAAAGAGATTTTGATTTTTAAAGTTTTTAACGATGCCGGCATCGCAAGTTTTGTCAAAAAGTGATGAAAAATTTTTTTGTGGAGATTTAAAAAATGGCGTACATGGATGGAAAGGTCTCTTTACTCTCAGTTTAACGGTGAAAACCGCAACCACCAACGAGGCTTGGTTGCGGAGATATAGGGTTTCAAATAGATTTTGATTTTTAAAGTTTTTAACGATGCCGGCATCGCAAGTTTTGTCAAAAAGTGATGAAAAATTTTTTTGTGGAGATTTAAAAAATGGCGTACATGGACGGAAAGGTCTCTTTACGCTCAGTTTTATGGTGAAAACCGCAACCACCAACGAGGCTTGGTTGCGGAGATATAGGGTTTCAAAGAGATTTTGATTTTTAAAGTTTTTAACGATGCCGGCATCGCAAGTTTTGTCAAAAAGTGATGAAAAATTTGTTTGTGGAGATTTAAAAAATGGCGTACATGGATGGAAAGGTCTCTTTACTCTCAGTTTAACGGTGAAAACCGCAACCACCAACGAGGCTTGGTTGCGGAGATATAGGGTTTCAAAGAGATTTTGATTTTTAAAGTTTTTAACGATGCCGGCATCGCAAGTTTTGTCAAAAAGTGATGAAAAATTTTTTTGTGGAGATTTAAAAAATGGCGTACATGGATGGAAAGGTCTCTCTACTCTCAGTTTAACGGTGAAAACCGCAACCACCAACGAGGCTTGGTTGCGGAGATATAGGGTTTCAAAGAGATTTTGATTTTTAAAGTTTTTAACGATGCCGGCATCGCAAGTTTTGTCAAAAAGTGATGAAAAATTTTTTTGTGGAGATTTAAAAAATGGCGTACATGGATGGAAAGGTCTCTTTACTCTCAGTTTAACGTCGAAAACCGCAACCACCAACGAGGCTTGGTTGCGGAGATATAGGGTTTCAAAGAGATTTTGATTTTTAAAGTTTTTAACGATGCCGGCATCGCAAGTTTTGTCAAAAAGTGATGAAAAATTTTTTTGTGGAGATTTAAAAAATGGCGTCCATGGATGGAAAGGTCTCTTTACTCTCAGTTTAACGGTGAAAACCGCAACCACCAACGAGGCTTGGTTGCGGAGATATAGGGTTTCAAAGAGATTTTGATTTTTAAAGTTTTTAACGATGCCGGCATCGCAAGTTTTGTCAAAAAGTGATGAAATTTTTTTTTGTGGAGATTTAAAAAATGGCGTACATGGATGGAAAGGTCTCTTTACTCTCAGTTTAACGGTGAAAACCGCAACCACCAACGAGGCTTGGTTGCGGAGATATAGGGTTTCAAAGAGATTTTGATTTTTAAAGTTTTTAACGATGCCGGCATCGCAAGTTTTGTCAAAAAGTGATGAAAAATTTGTTTGTGGAGATTTAAAAAATGGCGTACATGGATGGAAAGGTCTCTTTACTCTCAGTTTAACGGTAAAAACCGCAACCACCAACGAGGCTTAGTTGCGGAGATATAGGGTTTCAAAGAGATTTTGATTTTTAAAGTTTTTAACGATGCCGGCATCGCAAGTTTTGTCAAAAAGTGATGAAAAATTTTTTTGTGGAGATTTAAAAAATGGCGTACATGGATGGAAAGGTCTCTTTACTCTCAGTTTAACGGTGAAAACCGCAACCACCAACGAGGCTTGGTTGCGGAGATATAGGGTTTCAAAGAGATTTTGATTTTTAAAGTTTTTAACGATGCGGCATCGCAAGTTTTGTCAAAAAGTGATGAAAAATTTTTTTGTGGAGATTTAAAAAATGGCGTACATGGATGGAAAGGTCTCTTTACTCTCAGTTTAACGGTGAAAACCGCAACCACCAACGAGGCTTGGTTGCGGAGATATAGGGTTTCAAAGAGATTTTGATTTTTAAAGTTTTTAACGATGCCGGCATCGCAAGTTTTGTCAAAAAGTGATGAAAAATTTGTTTGTGGAGATTTAAAAAATGGCGTACATGGATGGAAAGGTCTCTTTACTCTCAGTTTAACGGTGAAAACCGCAACCACCAACGAGGCTTGGTTGCGGAGATATAGGGTTTCAAAGAGATTTTGATTTTTAAAGTTTTTAACGATGCCGGCATCGCAAGTTTTGTCAAAAAGTGATGAAAAATTTTTTTGTGGAGATTTAAAAAATGGCGTACATGGATGGAAAGGTCTCTTTACTCTCAGTTTAACGGTGAAAACCGCAACCACCAACGAGGCTTGGTTGCGGAGATATAGGGTTTCAAAGAGATTTTGATTTTTAAAGTTTTTAACGATGCCGGCATCGCAAGTTTTGTCAAAAAGTGATGAAAATTTTTTTGTGGAGATTTAAAAAATGGCGTACATGGATGGAAAGGTCTCTTTACTCTCAGTTTAACGGTGAAAACCGCAACCACCAACGAGGCTTGGTTGCGGAGATATAGGGTTTCAAAGAGATTTTGATTTTTAAAGTTTTTAACGATGCCGGCATCGCAAGTTTTGTCAAAAAGTGATGAAAATTTTTTTGTGGAGATTTAAAAAATGGCGTACATGGATGGAAAGGTCTCTTTACTCTCAGTTTAACGGTGAAAACCGCAACCACCAACGAGGCTTGGTTGCGGAGATATAGGGTTTCAAAGAGATTTTGATTTTTAAAGTTTTTAACGATGCCGGCATCGCAAGTTTTGTCAAAAAGTGATGAAAATTTTTTTGTGGAGATTTAAAAAATGGCGTACATGGATGGAAAGGTCTCTTTACTCTCAGTTTAACGGTGAAAACCGCAACCACCAACGAGGCTTGGTTGCGGAGATATAGGGTTTCAAAGAGATTTTGATTTTTAAAGTTTTTAACGATGCCGGCATCGCAAGTTTTGTCAAAAAGTGATGAAAAATTTTTTTGTGGAGATTTAAAAAATGGCGTACATGGATGGAAAGGTCTCTTTACTCTCAGTTTAACGGTGAAAACCGCAACCACCAACGAGGCTTGGTTGCGGAGATATAGGGTTTCAAAGAGATTTTGATTTTTAAAGTTTTTAACGATGCCGGCATCGCAAGTTTTGTCAAAAAGTGATGAAAAATTTTTTTGTGGAGATTTAAAAAATGGCGTACATGGATGGAAAGGTCTCTTTACTCTCAGTTTAACGGTGAAAACCGCAACCACCAACGAGGCTTGGTTGCGGAGATATAGGGTTTCAAAGAGATTTTGATTTTTAAAGTTTTTAACGATGCCGGCATCGCAAGTTTTGTCAAAAAGTGATGAAAAATTTTTTTGTGGAGATTTAAAAAATGGCGTACATGGATGGAAAGGTCTCTTTACTCTCAGTTTAACGGTGAAAACCGCAACCACCAACGAGGCTTGGTTGCGGAGATATAGGGTTTCAAAGAGATTTTGATTTTTAAAGTTTTTAACGATGCCGGCATCGCAAGTTTTGTCAAAAAGTGATGAAAAATTTTTTTGTGGAGATTTAAAAAATGGCGTACATGGATGGAAAGGTCTCTTTACTCTCAGTTTAACGGTGAAAACCGCAACCACCAACGAGGCTTGGTTGCGGAGATATAGGGTTTCAAAGAGATTTTGATTTTTAAAGTTTTTAACGATGCCGGCATCGCAAGTTTTGTCAAAAAGTGATGAAAATTTTTTTGTGGAGATTTAAAAAATGGCGTACATGGATGGAAAGGTCTCTTTACTCTCAGTTTAACGGTGAAAACCGCAACCACCAACGAGGCTTGGTTGCGGAGATATAGGGTTTCAAAGAGATTTTGATTTTTAAAGTTTTTAACGATGCCGGCATCGCAAGTTTTGTCAAAAAGTGATGAAAAATTTTTTTGTGGAGATTTAAAAAATGGCGTACATGGATGGAAAGGTCTCTTTACTCTCAGTTTAACGGTGAAAACCGCAACCACCAACGAGGCTTGGTTGCGGAGATATAGGGTTTCAAAGAGATTTTGATTTTTAAAGTTTTTAACGATGCCGGCATCGCAAGTTTTGTCAAAAAGTGATGAAAAATTTTTTTGTGGAGATTTAAAAAATGGCGTACATGGATGGAAAGGTCTCTTTACTCTCAGTTTAACGGTGAAAACCGCAACCACCAACGAGGCTTGGTTGCGGAGATATAGGGTTTCAAAGAGATTTTGATTTTTAAAGTTTTTAACGATGCCGGCATCGCAAGTTTTGTCAAAAAGTGATGAAAAATTTTTTTGTGGAGATTTAAAAAATGGCGTACATGGATGGAAAGGTCTCTTTACTCTCAGTTTAACGGTGAAAACCGCAACCACCAACGAGGCTTGGTTGCGGAGATATAGGGTTTCAAAGAGATTTTGATTTTTAAAGTTTTTAACGATGCCGGCATCGCAAGTTTTGTCAAAAAGTGATGAAAAATTTTTTTGTGGAGATTTAAAAAATGGCGTACATGGATGGAAAGGTCTCTTTACTCTCAGTTTAACGGTGAAAACCGCAACCACCAACGAGGCTTGGTTGCGGAGATATAGGGTTTCAAAGAGATTTTGATTTTTAAAGTTTTTAACGATGCCGGCATCGCAAGTTTTGTCAAAAAGTGATGAAAATTTTTTTTGTGGAGATTTAAAAAATGGCGTACATGGATGGAAAGGTCTCTTTACTCTCAGTTTAACGGTGAAAACCGCAACCACCAACGAGGCTTGGTTGCGGAGATATAGGGTTTCAAAGAGATTTTGATTTTTAAAGTTTTTAACGATGCCGGCATCGCAAGTTTTGTCAAAAAGTGATGAAAAATTTTTTTGTGGAGATTTAAAAAATGGCGTACATGGATGGAAAGGTCTCTTTACTCTCAGTTTAACGGTGAAAACCGCAACCACCAACGAGGCTTGGTTGCGGAGATATAGGGTTTCAAAGAGATTTTGATTTTTAAAGTTTTTAACGATGCCGGCATCGCAAGTTTTGTCAAAAAGTGATGAAAAATTTTTTTGTGGAGATTTAAAAAATGGCGTACATGGATGGAAAGGTCTCTTTACTCTCAGTTTAACGGTGAAAACCGCAACCACCAACGAGGCTTAGGTTGCGGAGATATAGGGTTTCAAAGAGATTTTGATTTTTAAAGTTTTTACCGATGCCGGCATCGCAAGTTTTGTCAAAAAGTGATGAAAAATTTTTTTGTGGAGATTTAAAAAATGGCGTACATGGATGGAAAGGTCTCTTTACTCTCAGTTTAACGGTGAAAACCGCAACCACCAACGAGGCTTGGTTGCGGAGATATAGGGTTTCAAAGAGATTTTGATTTTTAAAGTTTTTAACGATGCCGGCATCGCAAGTTTTGTCAAAAAGTGATGAAAAATTTTTTTGTGGAGATTTAAAAAATGGCGTACATGGATGGAAAGGTCTCTTTACTCTCAGTTTAACGGTGAAAACCGCAACCACCAACGAGGCTTAGGTTGCGGAGATATAGGGTTTCAAAGAGATTTTGATTTTTAAAGTTTTTAACGATGCCGGCATCGCAAGTTTTGTCAAAAAGTGATGAAAAATTTTTTTGTGGAGATTTAAAAAATGGCGTACATGGATGGAAAGGTCTCTTTACTCTCAGTTTAACGGTGAAAACCGCAACCACCAACGAGGCTTGGTTGCGGAGATATAGGGTTTCAAAGAGATTTTGATTTTTAAAGTTTTTAACGATGCCGGCATCGCAAGTTTTGTCAAAAAGTGATGAAAAATTTTTTTGTGGAGATTTAAAAAATGGCGTACATGGATGGAAAGGTCTCTTTACTCTCAGTTTAACGGTGAAAACCGCAACCACCAACGAGGCTTGGTTGCGGAGATATAGGGTTTCAAAGAGATTTTGATTTTTAAAGTTTTTAACGATGCCGGCATCGCAAGTTTTGTCAAAAAGTGATGAAAAATTTTTTTTGTGGAGATTTAAAAATGGCGTACATGGATGGAAAGGTCTCTTTACTCTCAGTTTAACGGTGAAAACCGCAACCACCAACGAGGCTTGGTTGCGGAGATATAGGGTTTCAAAGAGATTTTGATTTTTAAAGTTTTTAACGATGCCGGCATCGCAAGTTTTGTCAAAAAGTGATGAAAATTTGTTTGTGGAGATTTAAAAAATGGCGTACATGGATGGAAAGGTCTCTTTACTCTCAGTTTAACGGTGAAAACCGCAACCACCAACGAGGCTTGGTTGCGGAGATATAGGGTTTCAAAGAGATTTTGATTTTTAAAGTTTTTAACGATGCCGGCATCGCAAGTTTTGTCAAAAAGTGATGAAAAATTTGTTTGTGGAGATTTAAAAAATGGCGTACATGGATGGAAAGGTCTCTTTACTCTCAGTTTAACGGTGAAAAACCGCAACCACCAACGAGGCTTGGTTGCGGAGATATAGGGTTTCAAAGAGATTTTGATTT